>JAOWAN010047769.1:0-14136 GCA_028566635.1 Lobelia cardinalis
TCCCTTTCATGGATTTATTCATGGAAGTTTGACTTCATCAAACAAGCAGACAATCTTTTACCACTCCTTGTTCGGCAAGGATCCTAAAAATGGTGGAAGAACCAGGTTTGTGATCTTGTCCACCCCGCGAAACTAGAAGAATGGTTCTCCCAGAACCTCCAATATATCAATCCGGCAGACGCCCAAGTTTTAACCTTTTTGCAGCAGAAAAGCCTTTCAGCCACAAAATTAGCTTCAATTTCAAACAAAAGAGCTTACGTTGAACAGCTGAAAGCTCTCTTGTCCCAACTGAAAGACACAACAACAGCAACTCCTTCCAAATCCAAGAAAGACTCAAAAGCAGCAGCATCAACATCCTCCGGTAGCAATTTTTCAGACTTTGAAGAACATAACGGAGATGATTGCCTAAACATATTCACTCCGCTGAATTAAAAAAAAAAAGTCAAATAGTCAAAAAGTCAAGATCAGCCCAAGACAAAATTGGTGGAAATTTCCACCAACTTAGTGGTGTTAGTGGTGGGACTCCTTTGTCTCCCACAATCATGCAATATTTTTCACTTTGCTCCCTTATTGTTTCTAGGATTTTCAAGGAATAACCTTGATTCAAGGCTATAAATAGCCAATCTCAATCACTTGTAAGACACCTTAGAATTTTACCATTCTTGAGAAGAAACTCTCCCAAGAACTTGGTAAGAGCTCCCTCTCTCTCTTTGTATTCAATCCTTCTTAATACAATCAGTTTTTATGCATATTCTTGTTAGTGTATTTATATTTCTGCTCTTTAATTTCTTGCTCAAGGACGGCATAGCCGCCTGCTTTCCTTAAGCGCTTTATTTATTTATTGTTCATATACTTGTATGGCCGGTTGAACCGCCTACTCCCCCTTCCCAGAGGCAGTCCAATCTGCGACCCTCTCTCCCTTTTCTGTTCCTTAAAGGTCCTCTCCATTTTATCCCTTTTTTCACTTATTCTTCTTGTAAAAAATGGAGAAAATAAGTCAATTTGACGGATAAAATGAATGAATTGGAGGTTTTTATTTGCGTCATTAGCAAGTACCATTCATGTTTATTTCTATTTCAAATTTAATTGAATCGAAATTAAAATTGAGGACCGCTTGCGCTTAAATTTTTCAGTACAGGAACCAAAATTGAGCAATCTTGAGTTTAAGGATTTTTCCCCAAATATTTTTTCAGTACAGAGACCATTTCTGCAATTTGCCCAATATTTTATAGTGAAGCTTATAAATGGTACAAGCATGTAAAACTACATTCTTAAAAAGGGGTGAAATGTACATCGATTTCTTGGCGACGGAAGGAGTACTTCTTTATATCTGTTAATGGTGAGTACTGTCGTTGTGAGTGGAATCTGTTCTATAGAGTTCAACTCGTACTGTTCAACCAACTATTTTGCTTGCTGTGAGAACAGAACCATCAAACTAAAGGATATTTTTTTAAAAAAGAGTTCTCTGATCAACTTAAGGTTTTTAAAGTTGCAACAGAAAACTTGAAGAACCAATTGTGCAGTTAACTACCTCCTATGTTCAAACCAATTGGAGTAATAGTTTATATAGTCTGATTACGTGATGAAAGTAATACAATTAGGTTTCAAGGTTGACTGCATGTTCGAAGGCTCTATTATTCATATGGATGGTATCTTGAATTTCAAGGGGCTTTGGCAATCATTTGAGGAACATGGCTAAGTCACCAACCTTGAACCAAACTCAAGAGAGCTTTTTAAAGGTGAAGACTAGGGACTTTGGTTTGCCCGAGGTATGCAGTCCTAGAACAAGGGTAAGGATCCCTCTGCATCTAGCTAAAAAGCTCAGCCACTACCCTTCTTGGAAATCCAGTGTCCATGTGGGAATAAAAGCGGTACATAAATTTTAATGCTCAAACACACATATCATAAGCATAAATTTTTTACACATACACATCGTATTTTGAGATTTTCACATTTGATTTATTTTATATAGAAATGCAGATATTATAGATTAGTAGAATAAAAGGTGGTAAGAGATCCATCATCATAGTGAGACAAAATTGAAGCAAAAACAAGATTCAACTTGAAGCAGACCAGTTCTATAACAAGACTCCTTCAACAGGAACTACCAATACCCTTTATGTTCCGACTCTAATGCCTCCTAGTGAAACCAAAGAATCAGCACCACCCCTTCTCCTAGGTTGCATCTGATCCGCAATTTGTAGACCGTGTATTGGTATGCTCTGTGACTGCCATCTTAGATCAAAGTTATGGCTGTCCATAATGAAAAGTTATTAGACTGTAGTGCCATACACCCCGTCCTCTCTTTACAGGTCCTGAAATAAAATAAAAGGGAATCTGAAGTTCTGCCATACATCCCGTCACCTCTTTACTCTCTCGATAATCATGAGCCTGGTGATTCTACAATTTGTTCGATCGCTTATTCTGATTCTTCATCAGAAGGAGATTCCGAAATCAGATTTATCTGAAGAACATCCTGATCTACATGTGCTTATGATGAGCCCTTTTCCTCACTCTACCTGTACAAGAAAGCCAGCCAGTTCCACCGGCCGAAATCCACATTCTCACTTCCACATAAGCCTATCCAGGTGATTGCTTTCTATGTTACTGGATCCTCAGTTTCCATCTTAAAACCCAAGATTCTCCCAAATAGCTTTTAGAAATCCCATCACCAATATTTCCTTGCAGCCAATGGAGAAAGCTTCGTCATTGATAAGATCAGTATCCCAACATACATCCGCCTTCTTCATAAAGGATATATCAGTAACCCTATTTCATTCCATTCTTGAACAGTACGTGAAGCATAGTAACAAACAGAACCTTTTGAATTGTCAACGCAAATTGGTGGCATACCGATAATTCACCAGCCTCCTCACAATCTGTTGAAACTATACTCGAGAAGAAGAAGAACATTCAAAATCACGCCTAATGAGCAATCCTTTGTCTTTCTCCTCGTCATACCAATACACACGACTAAAATTAATCAGCAATCCCTCTCTTCTCATCCTCCTCTTCTTCCTCGTATAGTTCATCTTCTGAATCACACAAATTCACACTAAAATCAAAATGATTCGGATTACAGGGGCAGCTAAATCTTGAGATATGTCGCCTTTCTAACCAGGATTCCGGTTCTGAAGCTCTATTCTCTAGCATCCTCCTGAATCATTGCAGGACGGCACGATGGCCGTTCTACCTTGTAGACTTTTTTTTTCATCACTCTCCACATGAGTAAGTAGTGTATCTGCAAAGACCTGTGAAGCCAGCCTTTCAAATTCCAAGTTTGCAATGATCCCTTTCACAGTTGACTCCAAATCCAAACAGACATCAAAACACTAGCTCTAACAATCGTGGGCCTAATAAACTTGACATGATGATCTACTTCATCTCTACCTCCTCGGATTAGAAGAAGAAGCCAACTGGCTCCTGATCTCCACGCGACAAGTGCCAACATGTGCTACCAGTATAGCCTACGCTGGTGCACACCACAAAATTCTAGCCCATGACTGACCGAATCCAGTACCACCAAAACCAAACTTGCTCAATTTTATGCTTTCAAGTCGGCTACCCTTCCCTAGGTTGAGATGGCAGGATTCCTAGGCAAACACAAACAAATTTTGGGTGCAGAGCTAACAGGTAATGCTTCAACTGACCAACGATGTTACGAGAAAGTCTCTGTCGCTCCAGCATTTTTAACCACCTAATTGTAAACACATTTTTGGTCAAAATATGGGGGTGGAACTGCTGTGCCAAATTCCCAACAGTAGGACCTCAACCATGAGATGACTCGTAATAGTAACCATCACATGGAGGATGGAGCCTTTACAACAAGGCTAACACTTGTCCTCGACTTGAGGCAGCTAGCATTTGATTGGATGTAAGAGTCTTCGACTCTTAGAGGCATTAAGAATACATCCACCAATTATCTTGGATCATTGTTGGCAGAAGCAAATCAAACTATTAGGATTTTTAATGTTTACGTGAGTAGCACATCATAGTGAAGCTAAGGAATGCAGTGTAATGATGAATGATTTCACTGTGGATTTCTGTAGCTGTTTGAATCCTTTTTTTTTTTTTTTGTCTTTCATATAAGTTTATGTTTTCTGACAATGGGTAAGAAGTTGTTAAGTGGCTGCATACCTTCAAAGCCTCTACTGATAAAATGTTGACACCAAGGAATCTTCTCATCAGGACTGATTTTTTCCTCTACATAATTCTGTACATCAGGAAAACAAACATACACTACTCCATAACATTTTTACAATAAAAACATTCTAATTGTTAAAATTAATAAATTCCTCACCAGCACCACCATATTCTGAAGAGGCTGTATGCTAGAGGAAACAATTGTTGCAGCCTACAGATGTGATGCATATGATCGTTAGGTTAGAAGATAATAATAGCAGGATGATTCAAGGGGTGATATTAGTATACAAATAATAGATGCACGGAAAGTTTATTCCCAATTAGATAGGAAATATGATTATTGTATCACTTCAACCTACATTATAAATTTATAATGTAAGCAGATAAAAAGATATTAAATCCAAGTATTCAACATAACAACAAATAAAGAAACCAACATTTTTGAAAAATGTATATTTTTTTATTGAAAAAGGCATTGGTGTTTGAGGCATTCACCTCCTAATTTTTTTCTGTATATTTAGCATTGTTGTTTCCGGTACAAAGGATAACTACATGCATACATATCATACTGGAAGATAACAATAAACTAGGCTCACCTGGTAGCTGATTGCTCTCTTATGAGGATCACTAGGCAATAATGGTTGATGGGGATACTTCTCCTCCAGGTACTGTGAATCTCAAAGAAACGAATGTGAGAACCCAATGCTTGATAACACAATGATAGGCATTATATGAATGAAGCAGAAGCTGAAGGGATGGGATGGGAAATGAAATTATTCACCATCAAGATGGCGAAGGAATCAAAAATTTTCATCTCATCATCCACCAGCACAGGTACAAAACCCAGAGGGTTCAGATTCAGAAATTCTGCCATGGGAAGAATATCAATGAGCCTTATGGGCTAAATAATCAATCTAATATCCATAGGCCAAACAGCTATTGAAGAAAATTATGTAGATGTAAAATTGATAAGAAAACAGAATATGCATAAATCCATTTTCATTGAAAAGATGGTAACGCCTCTACAAAACAATGAAAGTACAGATTTGTTATAACTGCACATATGGTAAGGAAGAAATAATGCATTTGAAACCTCGCATATGAGAACAAGAAACTAATGTGTAGTGAATTACGATCCTTTGTGGTTTTAAAAAAGCAAGAGGCCAAATGGGATGGAGTGTTAGGATTATTATCATTAGATTGCTCTCATTTACATTGATACATAATCTTCGTAATGAATCGAATAAGAAAGTTGGTACTGATTGAAACTTTAACTTTTGTAGTGAATCAAATAAGAAAGTTGGTATGATTGAAATTTTCTACATGGGAAACTGGATCAAGAAACGTTTTATACCTAACCATTGTAATTGCAATGAACCTTTTCCTCGTCTTTCTTCTTCTTAAAACCAAAGCTATGTTCGGTTCAAAGGAATATCTAACAACAATGACAGAACCAAAACATGAATCTCCCCATCTATTGATAACTGCATTTAGAACCGAACCATCAACACCATGGAGAACTGTAATCATCTCAAGGCAATAATCCAAGAACCCTAAAACATGTACCCAGGGACTAAAAAGAAAATTTCACTAATTTTTTTTCGGCCCTCCAAAAAAAAATTTCGCCCCCCGCTCCCTTTGCAAATTGAATATTTCAACTAAATCCAATAATGACACAAAAAATTAATCTCTAAAAATTAAATAAATGCGTTACTCCAAAAAGTTTTACTCTATTTATCTCAAATCACTTTATAGGTGTATAAATTACTAAAAAAAAAGTCTAATAATACTCCAAAAAAAATTCGGGGGTGCTACCCCCGAACCCCCATAATTATTGCCTCCCCCCCCCCCTCTCCCCCTAAACAAAAATGGCCTAGGTCCGCTCCGGCTTGTACCCTCTTTGGTATTGATTGCAGAAAGAAAATCATTTTCTTTTCTTTTCAAAACATGGTTGTATGTAGTATCCTAACGTGTCATAACCTAACATACTCTATTGGTTTAAAAGAAGCAGCCTCATTTTATTTATTGAAAAGTCAACAAAAGGCAAAATCAAATAATTATTTAACCTAAAATGCATATACTAAGTTTCCATATTTTGAAATTTCAATCATTGGAAGAATATGAAGTAAACTATCAGTAATATATCAACTTTCATATACTCATAAGAATATGTGAAATCCTATAACTAAGAGTTTGGTCAAATTTTTGATCAAATTAATGGAACCAAAATAGTCAAAAGGGAGAGATCTACTTAATTAGTTACCAGGAGTAAGATGTTCCCCTTTAAGGAGGTCAACAGCTTTGTATTCATAATCAATTCCTGTAACCAAAAAAAAAAAATTCATTGCAGAAAACCCAGAAATTAATTAGTTTCAAATGTCCACCGGCATCAATTAAATAAATCTGAAAGTGGATAGAGAAATTTAACCTTTCAAGTTGAGAGCGATACGGACGCGGTAAGCGCAGGAGCTTCTGCAATAAGAATAAAGCTTCATAATTTTTCTTTAATGGCAGCTCTCTCAAGTCAAGTCAAGTCAAGTCACCGTTATCGCTGTGTCCCTGTTGCCTTATTAATAAGCCGGAGATTTTCAAGCAGGAAGGATCCGAGCCGAAGCCTCTCTCTTGTACGGTCCGTCAACGGCTCCGATGACGACGAACAATCCTCCAAATGCTCGAAGGCAAACAAAGCTTTATTTTGATTCATCTTGTTTCGCCGCCTGGACAAATATAGCTCCAAGTCTAAACGGCCCAAATCAACGACCGAATGAAACTTTCCAAACAAGTTTGGTTCGGTTTCGATTGGAAAAACGTTCGAAAAAATAAGATTCGGTTCGATTCTGGGTTTCAATGTCTCAAATCAAATTGAATCAAACCAAACCGAACGTCTCAAATCATATTGAACCAAACCAAATCGAATCAATATTTAATATATATTTTTTTTTTATATAAACTCCTCATATTTTAATATTATATTTATATATACTTCTTTTAATTATATATATAATAAAATAATTATTATATGATAATTTAATTTTAATTTTATTATAATGAACTTATAAATTTTATTATTTTAAAGTTATATTATGCTAATTATTATGTAAACAAACAATATAATTGAGTTATATTTCAATTTTTATTATAATTTATTAGTGTTAAATATAGTGTTTCTTTTTAATTTCTTTTTATAAATCTTATGTTATATTTAGTTATTTATAAAAATTTCTAAACCGATAAACCGAACTGCGATTTATCGGTTTGGTTTAGTTTGATTTTTTAGTTTGACGGTTTGGTTTAGGTTTAAAATTCTCCAAACCGATAGGGTACGGTTCGGCTTACGGTTTATACCTCAAACCGAACCAAATAAAACCGTTGCACCCCTAGACGAATAACTCCTATAACACGAAAATGATTTTTGGAAACAATTTCACAAAAAGAGAAAGAGTAAATTTTTTAGTCACAGTCGGTTAAAACATTTTTTATTTATGAAATGGGTTGGTTTACCACAATTGGTTTGTCATGTGCCTAAGCATTACTAAAAAAAAAATGCTCATTTTATTCACAAATGTACATAAAATTTATGAATTATGTACATAATATAAATATAAAATACACTTGAGTTATTTGATTATCATATTCATAATTATCATGTATATTTCATATTCATATTATGTACATAATTTATAAATTTTATATACATTTATGAAGAAAATGAGCATTTCTTGTTAGGAATGTCTAGACACACGATATAATTTGTGGGTTTATCACAAGTTGGTTTAAGTGGCAAGTGGCTTGTATTTGTAATTGGGGAATCCCTATCAATAAATAAGGAGCTCTAGAGTAACAAGTGACATAATGAGCCATGTACCATGTTATCTATTAGGATAGTTATCCAACTAAAGACGTTTACAACAACAAATAGTTACTACATATCGACTATTCTAAGGGTCAGATCACGAGTTTAATGTATCTCAATATGGTAATATCATTCATATAACTCTTATCTCCAATATCACATACCCTAATATCATCCAATATTACATATTAATATCAAACACTTTTCATCTACTACCCCTGTACACTCTCACAAATCAATTCAAATATTTTAAATCACATTCTCTCTCCTCTTTCTCAATTATCTCCTCACATTCAAATCGTTCACATCACATTCTCTTTTCTCACATCATGTTTAAATCTTTCACATTATGGGGTTATTCAGTCTTTTAATTTATAAACTCATATCACTCATATTATCTCATAGTAATAATGTAAACATTACCATATCTTCTCATATTAATGTATATAATGCTCATGATCGAATCCTAAATAATTTGCTTTACAAAAAATAACATTTAAGCTAACGTAAGTGAATGTACAAACGAAGGTTGAGTGAAAAAGTTTAATTAATAGTTGATATTGCCAATAACTTATAATACTCTTTTTAAGAGCATTCTCGACCGCCTTCAACATCTAAAGCTGAGCACAAATTTGCTGAGAAAAATGAAAAGGTAGTAAATTATAGAGCATACGGGTAATTGTATAATGTATGTCGTAAATAGATAGATATTGAGTAAGAGAAACTTGACATAAGGTATATTTAAGTGGTTTTAAGTAATTATAAGTACATTCAACCCTTGTTGTCCTTTGACACATAAGGCTTATTAATCCACTATAATCAATTTCAATTGCAAACATAAAACTCTAAAAATTTATTGTACAAGTTGGTACCCCCAATTATGATTCGTACTTACTTACGAGGGCAAAAAGAAAACTCATAAAAGTTTTACAAGAGTGCTTCTTGAATTACGTCTAAACAAGCTAGTGGAAGTCTTATACAAACAAAGTAAAAGAGAGATACACCCTTAATCTTGCATGTTAGCAAGTGCTTTAAAATTTTAAATCTTCAAATCTTGCGTTACTAGAAGTATATGAAGATTGAGAACTTATGAATGCAAAATATGACAGATAAACTTGAAAGGTTGTATTAACTTATTCTCAATACATATTGAGTCCTTTAAAATGAGCTGGTATTTATAGGCCTGAAGAATGTAGTTATTGGAGTAAAAAATTTCATGTTCCACCCTTTTAATTCTTTTTTTCAAATGCAATCTTCTTTGATAAGTCCACGTTGCATGCACATTTGACTATGGAACAATTACATTATCAATTATTCAATGTAATACAATGAAAAAAATTATTACAAGAGAAATTATGATCAAAATTTAATGTCAACTTTACACAACGATAAACAGTTATGTTCCATGTACTACTTCTGGAGTACACTGTATAGCAATATATAAATTTTCAGTCCATTCTCAAAATTATGCATCAATTGACTTTTGGTCAAACACAATCACCTAGTGATATGATGCCATAATGTCTCATTAAAAGTAAGTAGAGCAAATAAATAATAGATTATGTCTTACTTAGTTCAGGAAAAACTTAAGTTTTTCGTATATTTGAATTTCAAGTTCAAATAGGTGTGTGAACATTCATCTCGACACAAGTGAACAATTGATTCACATTTCAACATATAACATGAATATTGATCGCAGTAAAATCATGAGATTCAAATATATATAGCAAATTCAATGATCTAATATTTTATGCGTAATCAATAATTAAAAATTAAATGTTATACGAATATAATATGGGCAATCAACCATAAATCATGTGAGAATTTAAATAACATGCTACATAATTCTCAAGCAAGCTTAAAATAAATCTTATAAAATAATAATTTGAAAATTAATTTAATATAAATAATTAAATAATAACGAGGAAGAAAATATTTTAAGCATGATTAATTTTTGATTGAATTTAATCACAATAATATCCCATATATAAAAATAATTTTAGTTTAATATGAAAATACAATTGGCCAAAAATAATTTCCAATTAAATTTGAAGTAAATAAATAAATAAAATTAATTTAATGCCAAAGATTAAAAAATCAAGAAAAATAAATTTTGACAATGGTCAAAAACTAATTAAAAATATTAAAATTTAAATTGGCTAAATATAATAAATGATCAATTTTAATAAGTGGCCTAATTTAATAGCCCAAGGTTATTTTTCAAAACAATCCAAAAATATATTGTCTAATCCATATAATTTCAGTTAAAATTGGTAGTCCAGAAAAAATAGGCTAATGTCAGATTATTTAATTCTGAATAGCAACTTTGGGAGGAAAATTAAAAACGCTCAACCTAGCCCAATTAGTCAATACAAATATAGTCCAATTCGGAATAAGGAGGGGTCCCTTCTCTATTTCAAAAGAAAAATGACCCGAAAAGGAGAGACCCAGCAGCCAAGGGGCGGCCCAGACAAGCAAGGCGGGTAAGCTGGTGCGGGTGCGGGCATGGATCTGGACGGATCTGGCGAAAATGGGTTCGCCGACGACTCATATGAGCTCTGGTCGATTTTTCGGCCATAATTTTTGCATCCGGCCTTCGTTTGATGCGAACAGGTACCGATTTTTTCAGTTTTCAATGAGGAACAAAACCTCATATTCAATTTCGTCGATTTTCAATGAATTTAAGGCGAAAACCTCGAAATTTGATGGGGAGTTCGTCGATTACCCGAAACTTTAAATCTGCCTTTGATGGTGATTCCGGCGATGGTTTTGGCCGACGAGGGTGTCAATGGAGTTGGTTTTATAAGGGGAATGAAATCCTTAACCTTTCAAACATTCATTCGATCAAAGAATCATAAATCTCATCGAGTAAATCGTTAGGATTTCTATCGGTTTGTGCAAAAACCGAATAAATTTCTCGTTGCCGTCAACACCCACGATGCCGGGGAGGGGTGGGGCGTGTACATAAATTGATCAACCTTCTGTGGTGATCAAAAGCAACCCCATGATTCGATCAAAAATACATTGATTTCGTTGTGTTTATAGTTTTCAAAAAATAGATTTACATTCATAATTCGGTTCAAATTTCATGAACAAAGTAACTAATGGATTCATATTCGGTGAATATAAATTTTACCTTGATTACTCATCTATCAAACTCTCTTAGACTTGACGATTTATTCGTAATCAATTCAACAAACAAAAGAGCAATTTGTGCTAATAATGTATTCTGAAATAGATTTTCTGTTGTATCCATGAACAATATGATTAGAGATAATCGTAGGGAGAAAGACATAAATAAATAACACAAAGTTTAGGGGAGAAAGTGGAATCCTATTTTCATTCATGATGAGGAATCCCTATCAATAAATAAGGAGCCCTAGAGTAACAAGTGACATAACGAACCATGTACCATGATATCTATTAGAATAGTTATCCAACTAAAGATGTTTACAACAACAAATACTTACTACATATAAACTATTTTAAGGGTCCGATCACGAGTTTAATATATCTCAATATGGTAATATCATTCATATAACTCTTATCTCCAATATCACACACCCTAATATCATTCAATATTACATAATACATATTACATATTACATATTAATATCAAACACTTTTCATCTACTATTCCTGTACACTCTCACAAATCAATTTAATTATTTTACATTACATTCTCTCTCCTCTTTCTCAATTATCTCCTCACATTCAAATCTTTCACATTATATTCTCTTTCATCACATCACGTTTAAATCTGTCACATTATGGGGTTATTCAGTCTTTTAATTCATAAACTCATATCACTCATATTATCTCATAGTAATAATGTAAACATTACCATATCTTCTCATATTAATGTATATAATGCTCATGATCGAATCCTAAATAATTTGCTTTACAAAAAATAACATTTAAGCTAACGTAAGTGAATGTACAAACGAAGGTTGAGTGAAAAAGTTTAATTAATAGTTGATATTGCCAATAACTTATAATACTCTTTTTAAGAGCATTCTCGACCGCCTTCAACATCTAAAGTTGGGCACAAATTTGTTGAGAAAAATGAAAAGGTAGTAAATTATAGAGTATACAGGAAATTGTATAATGTATGTCGTAAATAGATAGATATTGAGTAAGAGAAACTTGACATAAGGTATATTTAAGTGGTCTAAAGTAACTGCAAGTACATCCAGCCATTGTTGTCCTTTGACACATAAGGTTTATTAATCCACTATAATCAATTTCAATTGCAAACATAAAACTCTAAAAATTTATTGAACAAGTTGGTACCCCCAATTGTGATTCGTACTTACTTACAAAGGCAAAAAGAAAACTCATAAAGGTTTTACAAGAGTGCTTCTTGAATTACGTCTAAACAAGCTAGTGGAAGTATTATACAAACAAAGTAAAAGAGAGTTAGTGAATACACCCTTAATCTTGCATGTTAGCAATTGCTTTAAAATTTTAAATCTTTGCGTTACTAGAAGTATATGAAGATTGAGAACTTATGAATGCAAATATGACAGATAAACTTCAAAGGTTGTATTTACTTGTTCTTAATACATATTGAGTCCTCCAAAATGAGCTGATATTTATAGGCTTGAAGAATGTAGCTATTGGAGTAAAAAATTTCATGTTCCACCCTTTTGACTCTTTTTTTCAAATGCAATCTTCTTTGATAAGTCCACGTTGCATGCACATTTGACTATGGAACAATCTGATAAGTTACATCATCTTGTACGTTGTATTCTTATTTCCTGCTCTTCACCTTAGTCTTCATGTTTTTTGAAGGTGGGTTATAACTGTAGATAAATAAGGTTGGTTCTTGGTGCAGTAGCTTATACTGAGAGCTAAGATGCTGCTTACTGATAATTCAATCCAAGGATGCATATTTGATGAAGTTCATGTTGTGATAATGCCTTCAGAAAACTATTTGATCATTGATTACAGTAAAACTTGAAGTATGAAAATTGTTGCAGTAGTTAGTGTTCAATAACTAACTGTGGTTCTTGTAACTTAGACTAAACCAAATGTAACATTCTAGTTGACACTAATGTTTAGATCATAAATCTGATTTCTTCGATATTTGATATAATAAATGGGAGCTCAGTAGGTCCTACCAGAAATAAATAGTAACTTGACACACTTTTCGAGGTTAGAGTGGGCTGGTGGGGCATTTTATGTCTGCGAGGGAGTGGGCTGCATAAGGATTGGGAAGGAGGGAAGTGAGAGAGAGGGGTGATGGGATTTGTGTGTGGAAATTAATATTGGTATTAAAGTATTGTCCGGACAAAGATTCCTCCATTTGTTGGACAAGGACAATTCAGGTGGGTCCCTTTCTTTGCAAACTTTGCCCTCTAACTCCAGCACGTCGCACGTGATTAGTGTGCGGAAATATGTTTATGTGGGTGTGTGTTGAAAAGGGAGGGAGAGAGAGGGGTGATGGGGTTGGTTAATTTTTTAAATTAGGAGTAGATATATGTGTAATTTTTTTATTTAACTCAATTAATTAAAAAATATTATCGTTAATGTTAAAAAATATTCTGATACGTCGTGCCCTTGGGCACGGGCATTTACTAGTATAATACAAGTTAAGGGTGTGGGACCTCCTCAAATGAATAGTACTATTTGGACACAAACTTTGAGGATCAAACTTTGAGGGAGGGGTTGAGATTAGTTAAAAAATAATATTTATGTGTTGGTGTGTGAGTGTGTGGGGAAATGGGGGATAAATAATATGTGTAGATGGGTGTGTATTGGGAGGAGAGAGAGGGGTGATGGGGAGTGGGTTGGGTTGTGCGGGGAAATTGGTAATTTTTTTATTTTTTAATTTAATTAATTAAAAAATATATGTAAAAATATATGTAAAATAATATATATATTTTTTATAATTAAAAATATATATAATTTTATTTTTTAATATTTTAATACGTCACGTTATCGGACACTGACATTTACTGGTTATCTATCTTATAAATAGAAGCGGTGGGACCCGCTTCAAATGAATAGTAACTTTTTCCCAATCATTACTCAATTATCTCCCTCTACTTTCATCATTATCCAATTATTTTTCCTATCCTTTTAAGTTTCACTTTATCTTTTATCTTTTTTTTCCTTTTTCCTTTTAAACTTTTATA
>JAOWAN010047779.1:0-14136 GCA_028566635.1 Lobelia cardinalis
TATTCTCCAAGTCAGTCGCTATTCTGGAGAATAGCGACTGACTTGTCAGTCGCTGTTGGCCTTATTTCTAGTAGTGTCTCCAGGAAATCAAAGAGCTTCCATAGAGAATACAGTAACCACTAAGAGATCTTCTTGTAATTGGGCAACTAACTCAATCAGAATCATAATAAGCAGATAGAGTAAAAGAGGATGAAAATGAGTATAGTAAACCATGTCACAGTGTGCCTTCAAGATAATGAACAAGATTAACAGCATCCTCGAAGTGTGGAACCCTGGGACAGCTCATGAACTGACTCAAGATATTAAGTGAGGTCTGGTTATGGTAATTATGGAAAGATAAATCAACCTACCAACAAATTTTCTATATTTTTCAGGATCCAATAGAACATCACCAACATCAGGTATAAGATCTTGATGCTGTTCAATAGGAACTGCAGAAGCCTGGAATAGAAGAAGATATGTATCAAAAATTATATCTAGAGTGTATTTTCTTTTATGTAAGCACAAGACACTTTTATTCCTCGCAAAAATAATCCCCAATAAGTATATGAGAAGATTGAGATCCTTTAACTTAAATTGCTCATTAAGAAGAGCGTTAAGAGAGGTAATATTGTGACGTGAATATCATCAACATGCACCAAAACAATGGTAGAAGTTGTAGCTGTATGAAGAGTGAAGAGAGAATGATCTCTCTTGGACTTTGAGAAACCTTAAGTAATCAGGGTTGTAGAAAAGGTAGCGACCACTGCCTAGGGGCTTGTTTCAGACCATATAAAGACTTGATATGTATATAGACAATAGGCCTGGAGCTAGAAAACTTAAGATGAGCATAAGGTGTATATCCCGGAGGAAGATTCATGTAGACCTCTTTATCAAGAGATCCATGAAGAAAAGCATTTGAGACATCCATTTGAACTGTAGGCCATTGCTTGATTGAAGCAATAGCTAAAAGCATTCTCATGGTTGTAACTTTTTCCACAGGACAAAGGTTTCAAAGTAATCCACCCCTTTAATTTGATTATAACCCTTAGCAACAATTTTGGCCTTATACTTTTCTGAGGACCCATATACAAGGTATTTGAGTTTAAAGACCCATTTACATCCAATGGAGGACTTTCCAGGTGGTAGTCCCTGCAATTGCGAATGGAGGACTTTCCAGGTGGTAGTCCCTGCAATTGCGAAGTGTGTTTTGGTTCTAAAGCATTCCCGCTCATATTTCATGGTTGCATATCAATTTGGATCGTTAATTGGGGCTTGTTTGAAAGACGTAGGTTCAGTTAAAGAAGAAATTTGACGAATAATAGGAAGGAGAAACAAGAGAGTAATTGATAATAGAAGAGGCAAAAAGAAGAGAAGTAGGTGCTTGTGCATTGGAGTGTGCCGGGAAGGAAGACCATCAAAGTCTTGATACTTCTTAGAAACAAGTCTTGATCTGGTAGGTCTGGAAATGAAAGGACGAATGGAAGAAGGAGGCATAAGAGGAGAAGATTGAACAGGAGATTCAGGTGAAGTAGGAATAAAAGTAAAATCAAGAGAAGTAGAAGATCGCCATGAATCTGATCAACGGATTGGAGTTAACCTAACAACCGCCATGATGTCGTCGACAGGGCGGACATAGTTGGTGATGACGAAGATATGACGGGGGTGGACGGTGTAGGCGGCGAGATCGAGGAAGTATTTTACCATAGGGAAAGAGAGTGATTGGATAGAGAGATAGGAGAAGATCGAGAGAGAGAGAGAGAGAGAGAGAGAGAGAGAGAGAGAGAGAGAGAGAGAGAGAGAGAGAGAGAGAGAGAGAGAAATATAATTAGATAGAAAGGGGGAGAGAACGGGAAGAAAAAGAGAGGCTAAGAGTATTTTAGTTATTTTTGAATTAAAATTTGGTCCCCAACTTACAAATTTGGAGAGTGTAATTCACTCTCTAAATGAGCATTCCTAGGTAGGAGCGCCTAGGCGCTTATTAGAATGGTGAGTGGGTTGAGTCAGCTAGCTAGGGTCGAGCGGAGAGGAAGATCGAGAGGAGAGTGAGTTGAGGCTGAAAGGAGGGAGAAATCGACGCTGACGGTACGAAAACGTGGAAGAGCCGACAAGAGGAGGTGAAGGGCCAGCTCCAACGGGAGGAGGGGAAGCACCCAACCCAGCTCTGAGAGTGGCCAGAGGTCAACATATTTGGTAAGAATGGGAATGTTTTTGGGTTTTCTTTAATTTTTATGATATGAGTTTGGGCATCGGTAGAATGGTATGGGTTTAGGGCCGTCGAATGGAGCAGATTTTAATTTGATTCGTTAGGAGCTCCTTTCGTATGGATTGAGTAAAAAGTCTTCGATAAATTATCTACCCGTTTAACCGGTTAATCGACTATTAAATGGATTGGATTTGGATTTGGGCAATTTAAATTTAATCCGTCCGTTTATATTATTAATTAAATATATATATACTATATATACTATTTATTTATTATAAAACAAAAGTTTTAAAAATTATTTTTATAATATTTATACACCGCTAAATTATTTTTTTAGTTTTTTATTGAAAATTATAAATATGCTATTATTTACTTTTTTATTTTGATGGTAAATTTTTTTTAGAATCTTAAATATAATTGATATTTACAGAATTTGAACGGTGAAGATATAAAAGAAGAATGTCACTTAAATCAGAAACATGAACTCTTGGTTTTTTATTAAATATACTCATAGCTAGAATATTTTTTTCACGGAGTGTATTTTTTAATATTAGTTTATTTCGAGATGTTTGCCTTAAAATTTATTTGAAGTTGAATTTTATTAAATTGATGGTTTTAAAATACTTATTTCCTGTAAAATTCATATAATGATTATATGATATAAATATACATGTATTATAGATGAATTAATTCGGTCCGTTAATCTGAAATCCAATTTCGAATGGATTTGGATTAGCTTTTGATTAATTCGATGGTTAGTTGGATAAAATTTGAATTCGTCATGGATTAAATTAAACAAATGTGAATTTAGGCTAATCCGTCCATTTAAGATTCATTTACAATTCTAGATGGGTTATATTGAATGGATTAGATTAGATATTAGTGGTTTAGGCTAGATAGTAGGAAATTTTAATTTTAATTAGATGATGTAAATACCATTTATATTATTTAATTAAAATTATTAAATTATATTATTGAAAGCAATATAAGAGTTTAAAAAATTAAATTCAATTTATGCTTTAAAATATTTTAATTTAAGGATTTTTCGTAATACTTAATTAAATTAAAATCTTTGTTATTATTCGTAGTTTATACTATACCAAAAACGATAGAGTATCCGATACCAAATTTCTATCGATTAAAATTTTAATTTTCCCCGGGTGCATCTGCATTTGAAAAATTGATAAAAATGACAAGCAATTGTAAAAGTACAAAAAAAAATTATTCACTAATTTTTGTAAATTTTGTTATAACATTTTTTTTTGTCCAAGCTTTGTAACATCTAATTTTTATATTTAATTTTTATTCACTTTCATACATCATGTTCTTGAATACAGACATACACTAGTATATTTTTTTTTCTTCATAAAATAGGCATTAAGCAAATATTCACTCTTACTGCTAAAGTGTTAATACAAATAAATGGATAAGCAATCAACCATTCAATTGACCTTAATTACATTCAAAATGATGATATGCATATACAAAAACAATCTATCACGTGTCTATTATTATAAAATTTCACTTAGATTGATGAAATTTATATAATGTTAGCTATTGAGCATCAATAACTATTAACGAACTTACTGAAAATGTCAACTGCCTACTATGATCAAATTCTAAGAGGTCTTTCTAATGATATATTACACCAGGAACTTGATCAAGAATCCATCTTCAAAGCATGCAATCAAGTTAGTAGCTCTCTTTTTTTCAAAAGCCAAGTCTTTAACTCATGAATGTGCACATAATCCTGCAAATTAGAAGATAAAAATACAAGGGAACAAGAAGGTCACGTGCAGAAGACAACAATACAAAAACATTATCTGATTGGTCCCAAGTCAAAAAGATGCGTCACTTTAATCAATTAAAAAAAAATTACTTTTGGAATTTTGAGTTTGCAATAGAGAGAGAACGTACGAGAGGAGAGACACATGCTTAAAATCAAGATGATCTTCTACAGATATATAAGTTTTTAAAAAAAGAAAAGTATAATTTGGTTTTGACACTTCTATGACTTTTTGATAAATTAAATTAAATTATAACCAACTAGTGTAAGCTTGTACATGTGTGCACGACGATAAATTTGAAAAAAAAAATATTTTATTTGGAGCAAAAGTTATCATATTATCAAAATTGTCATATTTTATAGCAGTAAGATTTAGATGCTTTATATCAAAATTTTTTTTATATTAGTAATTTTTTATATATTAGTAATTTGTTATATTGTGAGATGTATGATTTAGAGTGAGTTTTATTTAAAATATTTTATTTTAATCTGCTTCATAAATGTTGGAAATAATAATAATAAAATATAAAAAGATATATAAAAAAAGACATAATACAAAATACAAGCAAACCCATTAGCAGTACTTTGTTTTCTATTCATTTTTTATTTCCTTTTAACGTTCTTTGAGTTTTTGAAAGCAGGTGATTTTAATAGTGGCACGCACTGACGCTACATGAAACGGAGGGAGCTTGCTACAGACTACAGTAGGAGAAGAATGAAGAGGGGGCCGGGGAGGTTGGAACCAGGGGTGGTTTCGGTAGGGCAACCGTACCAAAATTTCATTATCGTTATCATTACCGAAAAATTGGTAATCCAAAATTCATTACCATTGCCCTACTAAAATTCCGGTATTACCGAAATCGGTAATACCGAAATTTCGGTAGGGTACGGTAGGGCATTGACATTACCAATTTTCGGCTCAAGTTAAAAAAAAAATTCAAATTCAAATTACAAGTTAAATTAATTGAGATTTGTAGGTCAGAATTAATTATTGTGTTTTAAAAAAT
Source organism: Lobelia cardinalis (assembly GCA_028566635.1). Classification (NCBI taxonomy): domain Eukaryota; kingdom Viridiplantae; phylum Streptophyta; class Magnoliopsida; order Asterales; family Campanulaceae; genus Lobelia; species Lobelia cardinalis. The sequence goes on from JAOWAN010047779.1 coordinate 4,979, forward strand.
GTACCGAAAGAGACCGAAAAACTCCAATTACAAACTAAGAGGCCAAAATTTTACTCAATTCTATAAATATCAATATTACAAAATCATTAATTTTTAATCGAAGTATTAAAGAGATAGTAAGATTATTATTTAAGATTTTTAAAAATGGTAGTGTGTAAGAATACTATATATAAATTAATTTTTTATGTAATATAAATGTAATATTATTAAAATATCCCTAGTTCGGTACGGTAATGGTAATACCGTGGTAATGATATTCATTACCATTATTCTACCAAAACTTTTGGTACGGTACGGTAATAGTAGGGCAATTTTTCGGTAGAGATTTTTTGGTAATTTTCGATAGAGTACGGTAGGACAATCGATATAGCAATTGGTATTTTTTTTCCACCACCCTATTTGGAACACGAGGGCCATCATTGGGATCAGATCAGATCATGACAGCTTATGATGGTCAATGATACAACTTTCTGCTCTCATTTTTAATATAGATTTCATGTAATTTCTTACCATTTGGTCATAAGAAACCCACGCGTCAGCAACCTAGTTGGCTCCCCAATTAATCTCTTTCCCCCTCTCCACTTTCATACACCTAGAAGCTAGGAACTGTTTGCTGAAGGAAAGATTCTTGAACACCTCCCCACAGGAATCCTCAAAAGGATGTCAGATCTTAACTGGGTTTTTGTGGGTTGTATCTTAATTCTTACCTCCACTTTTCATTTGGGAAATTGTTCTTTCGTCGACCCACTTATCCAACAGAAGTTGGACCGGGTTTTAGAGTTGCCGGGCCAAAACTTCAGTGTGAGCTTTGCACACTATGCTGGCTATGTAACAGTCAGTGAGGAATCAGGGAAAGCCCTTTTCTATTGGTTCACTGAGGCCGTTGATGATCCCTCTTCCAAGCCTGTTGTTCTTTGGCTCAATGGAGGTAAGCTAGTCAATCCTTTGTCTTGTCATATGTTATTTCTGTTTTATCAAATGGGCATATCTTCATCTTTTATTTATAACATTTAAAAATTATATCTCATCTCTTTAATTATTCTGCAAATCCTTACGAAATTTTAAGGGAATTAGCGTTACTTTTTCTCTTATGAATCAACTTTATTCTGTGGCTTTATTTTTATTAATGTTTTGAATTGTGTAGTAAAATGTAAACTAGTAAGTATGAAACTGGAGTTGAAAAACATGAAAAAGAAGAAGAAAAGAGGATAGATGAACTAGTTCAATCCAAGAAGGTGCACTCGAATGATTTGTCGTTAGTTCGAAAATTCAAATGGTAGAAAAATCATTTGAAAATTGTGAAGAAACTTTTAAAGATAGCAACCAAAATTAAACAATTCTACATAAAATTGAAATTGAAAATTTTTTTATTGCTATATTACGAAATGAAAAAAAAAATGTGTCTTATCTTGAATTTAAGAGTTTAATTGCTGATTCAGTATATTAAAAAGAAATATTTTTAAATGATTTATAAATAATATTTACTGTTTTATTAGAGAGTATTTTTTAAATAATTGTCTAGGGCCATAAAGAGCCTCGAGCAGGCCCTGGCATTTTGTTCTCGAAAATGGCTACTGTGGAGTGGCTGCATGGAGTAGAGTGAGAGCGTCAGCTATTGGGACAATACACGAGGAGGTCGATCCATATGATACTTGGGGAGGCCTACCCTAAGTATGGACTAGGCATTGTCCAACCAAGGTCGGGATTAGGAGTTGTCTGATTGAGGTATGGAACTCAAGTTTAAGAGAATTGATTTAACATATTCATCACCCGGCTTTTGGCATACTGGTCAAGGATCTTAACTGCTGAAATGGGTGTCAATACTCCCCCCATTTGTAAATAAGAGCCCCTTAATGCATCAAGGGGTAAAAAATGAGTCTACAATCAACTTCTTCCTTAACTTCCGGCATAAACTCAATGGGGATTCTCTTTTAAGACTGGAAGAGTAATATGTCACTAGTATTATTTTACAGGCTTAATACAGAGTAATTCTGTAAACCATAAAGATTGAAATTTTTGATACTTTTCTTGATTAAATAACCTCTATTTGACAAAAGTGTCTTTTGTTACCACTGATATTTTCTTTTAATTTTTTGCTAATCAATCATTTCTGGTAATACTGCTAGTATGCTTGACTTTTTTCCTTGAATTATTTATTATTTCATTTATATTCTGGTCAAGTTATATATGCGACTTTTGACCAAATGCTATTTCCTTAGGGCCTGGATGTTCGTCAATTGCTTACGGAATGGCCGAGGAAATCGGACCCTTCCATGTTAACAAAGATGGAAAGTCCCTATACCTGAATCCTTATTCTTGGAACCAAGGTAAGTTAATCATTTAGACTTGTACTGATTTGGGCTGGACATTGCTGATCACTTACATTTTGGCAGTTGCAAATATATTGTTTATTGATTCCCCTGTTGGAGTTGGTTATTCATATTCAAATTGTTCTTCTGATCTTCTGAACAATGGCGATAAAAGCACTGGTAAAATTCAACCTTTTCTTGTTGTATAGTTGCGCTTCAATGTATGCATTATTACTATTATTATTCTATCTTCAAGTTCATACATTTTGTTCCAGCCAAGGACTCACTTGCCTTTCTGCTGAAGTGGTTCGAGCGGTTTCCTCAGTATAAAGGAAGGGAGCTCTATATAACGGGAGAGAGTTATGCAGGTAAAGAACATGTATCTATTGGTAAATAAGAGCTTTTTTAATCTTTTACTTCCCCTGTCTCTTCTGGGGTACAGTTCCATGTCAAAAATCCAAATGCAGTGTTGAAAGTGTGTCTATTCAATCTTCTGGTTTGATCATGCGGCTCATTTTGATTTCTTCAGCCACTGAGATGTAATACTTATTGTTTTTTCTCTCATGGGTTTCCACGAAGATATACTGCAATGATTTTAGCTATTTTGTACTTTACTTTGCAGGACATTATGTTCCTCAACTAAGCCAAGCCATTGTAAGATACAACTCAGCAGTAAAGGAAAGAACAATCAATTTCAAAGGTTACATGGTGAGGAACTTCTCTCCTATCACTTTTGTTTTGATGCGATCGAACTAGCATTATGTAAAGAATTGTATGTTCAAAGCAGGTGGGGAATGCTGTCACTGATGATTTCCATGACCAACTTGGAATTTTCCAATTTGAGTGGGCAATTGGTATGATTTCTGATCAAACTTACAGGCGGCTGAACCTTTTCTGTGACTTCCAGTCAATTACTCACCCCTCAAATCAATGCTCTAAAATGTTAGACATTGCTGATAAAGAACTCGGTAACATTGATCCTTATAGCATCTTCACTCCTTCCTGCACTGTCAAATTCGGCATGACTCATAATCAATTTAAAAGATGGCATGTGAGTTTATTCGTCCTCAAATCTAGTGAATAATTGGGTAGAAGCTTACTTGAATTGAGCTTTTTTATATGTGGGCCTGCTGTCAAAATTGTGTTAATCAGGCCGTTAATTTTTAGGACTCCATTTATTATTGAGACTAATATTATGTCACATCATCTGACAGGAGGCCGGTCGGGTCAGCCAGAGTTATGATCCATGCACTGAGCAGCACTCGACTATCTACTTTAATTTGCCTGAGGTTCAAAAGGCACTTCATGTGTATAAGCAAAACATGTCATTCAAATGGGAACCATGCAGGTATGTTCTAATTCACGATAGTAACGATACTAGTATAGCTTATATATCATAAACCATATGTTGTAATGTAAAGTAGTATGTTGACACAAGTTGCTGAAGCATCTATATTAGCTTCTAGTTGTATGTTTGAAAACCTGGATGAGTCGCTCTTTGAATATCAGTCTTCAATGATCACGAGGAAATTTGTTTTGTTTTTCAGTGATGTGGTAGGTGATAATTGGAAGGATTCTCCTAGGTCAGTTCTGGATGTGTATCATGAACTCATACACGCAGGAATTCGTGTCTGGATGTTCAGGTATTTCTTATGACATTATCTTTGTCACTTTACAAGATTGCTGCCTGCATTTTATTTCCCAAATTTGCAAGCTGTTGTCTTTCATCTACGGATCTCATGCATGTGAAGGTCCCCAACTAAGTTACTCGGCCATTCCATGAAAGGAGTCGTCATTCAAGTTGTTGGGGTCAACTGTTTGAACTTTGACGCAAAATTGATTTGTCTTTACCAAAGTATCAAAGTTACAGATAGTTAGTATGGTTATTTGGTTTTTAATTGGTCGTTGAAATTTTATCACCTAAGATGAGCACATGTATGTAAACTGTTGATTTTAATATATATAACATGAGAAAAAGGACAATGTGCACGAAAGAGAGAGAGTACTATTCTTTTATTACGGGCAATGCTCCTAATTGCGGTCACTTAGAGATATTGACCCACTATCCCACATCGGGAACAAACCAGCCTCACAATCGCTTAATAAAGATCCTGGGCTACTCCTCTCATTGACATTTGGTTTTGAGATGGAGCTCCGGCTTTAACATGGTATCAGAGCAGGCTCTAACGGCCCACGATATCCTTCCTCCATTGGTTTTGAGATGGAACCCCAGCTTTAACAAGAGATTCATAATCTTGGTTTAAACAATCACTAGTATTATAGAAAAAATATAATAAGATTGTAACCCATCATTTTCTATATGGATGATTGTTGCTGTAAATATTTAGCATGCGACCCCCTTATGCAAAAATCCATTAGTTTGATTCTGTTAATTTGTTCTCTCATCTCTTTACTCCCTCCATCCCCAATGAAGAAGCTTTTGAATTATTGGAAAATTAAGACAAGGATTGCAAAAATATTTATGTTCATGTAGTTGTGTTGCCTCAATATTTAGTCTCTTTACTTGTTTTGTCATTGATATTTCAATTTAAAAACTCAAAAAATATTAAAGTTATACTCCATCCGTTTCACAATAGTTGATGTTTAAGGTTTGATTACAATAACCAAGGAGTGCATTAAGTATCTCCTAATTTTCTATTTTTGCCCTCTCTTTATACATGAAGTCTTTTCAAATTCTTCTCTCATTAACTTTTGAGACATTAATTGCTCTTTAGTCTTGAATTGAGATAAAAGGGCATTTTAGGAAAAGTGTATCAAAAGTGTTTAAAGTATCAACTATTTTGAAACAATTTCTTATTTCCAAGAGGTCAACTATTGTGAAAAGAATACCCACCTCTTTTATGGGGGTAAACCTTAGAGGGAGCTAAACATCTTTTACTTTTCCCCCATTAATCTTCAAGAGGGAAGTAAACTTGACTGTGGTACTCTTTAGATCATGTGAGGCTAAATTGGCATTAAGATATAATGTGCTGAAAATTTTGACCTTTTCGAGTTTATTTCATCGAGGAAAAAGATGAGCAAAGGTAGTTTATTTTGAGGGTTTCCAGTAGCATGCAAAAAATGAAAAAAGGAAAAGTAGCATGTAATCCCATAGTCTGGCTCAGTCTGACGTAGTTTAGGTGATGCAGGCTATTTCCGGACAGGTTGGCATTGATAAACCAATCCCCTAGTCAGTTTTCCGGACACCGTAAAAAGTCAATGTTGAAGTTTAAACTGTACATTTATGTAAAATTATTGAAGCAGGGCTGTAGAGGAATTCATAATGCTAGGCTTCTTATTATTAATTTTTGGCCTTAACCATCCGGTTTTGGGTCTCCTCATTGGGCCCAGACGAATATGGATTCAAGGCCAGTATGACCACCAAACTGGAAAGCGCTCCCTACCATGTTTTTACGCACTACATTACTCGAGACCTCTGTTTAAGCTAGAGCAACCCCTTACCAGGTGTTCTATGCTCTTGGTGCTGATGCAAGGCTTATTAGCAGAGTGGTTTGATTTTGGAATGACTAAAGCACTTGAACGAAAGACTGAAGAAAAAGTTGAAAGGCTTAGGGTTCCTTGAACGAGGCCACATATGGTTATAAGTGACTTGAACTCAAACCTTTACCAATGGTTTTTTCTTCTCCGTCATGAATTTAAAAGATGGGGATTATTGGTCCACAAATGGCTGAGTTACAGCCTAAACGGGGAGGGGTGAATAGCATGTTAAAAACTTTTAATAAATTTCTTTGAAAGACTAACTTTGTTAGAGTGCTTGCCAGGTAAGGTTTGTCAAGGGCAGCAGAGTTATTGAATAAGTCAAAGGCAGGATTTATTAAAACAATTAGAAAACAGTGTGAAAGTATGTGCAAAACAGTTTTAACTAAATAAAAGCTTATTCAGAACAGGCAAACAAAACAGGGTTAGCACATGGAATAATATGATAAGAGAATAAATAAAAGAGGCAAGTATTTTGGAGTGGTTCTGGATTTGCTATGAGTTTCACTATCTGAGCAAAATAGCTTCGCAGCAGACGTTGTGTGAAAAGTAAAACCTATCTAGACGACAAATCCTATGACATGTATTTGAGTGCTTAACAGAAAATTTTCTAATCTAAACAACACTTCTACAGATTCTACCAATGGATATTTAAGCTTTCACAGAGAATGAATCTAAATAACTCTTTGAATCACATAAATGAGAAAATAAGACTTAAGCTTGCATATCTGAGATTCAAATAGTGCAACCGAATCAGCTCTTGGTTTATCTCTCTTGAAAATATCTTGAATGCTCTTTTTGAATTTTAGATTCACTCACTCTTCTTCAAGGGATGGATCTTCATATCCTTTTATAAAAACCCGTTGTAAATCCCTTTGTGAGGAGATGAAAAAGTCATCCGCTGGGATTTAATGCCTTGAGTTGTTGGGCAGACATTCAGGCTAAAGTTGATGTGATAACACTCTGCATATCAACTTTATCCGTTGTCAAATCTACAAGAAAGCTAAGAGAAGCAAACTCACACTACCATTTAGCAGTAAACTATGTTAGCTTCAAGGGGAAGCTAGCACGTGAGATATTTAATGTTTGGTGCCTTTTTAACTATTGGATAAAGAGTTTACCTAAATATCCAATGGTTCACTGCAGTTTGAATTTAAGCGCTCTAACAACAATTTTAAATTCAAGCGGGAAAAGCTAACTATTGCTTGGCCTTACTTGTAATAGCGATATTTGCTAGGAAGTATAGGTGTTCCAACAACGAGTGAGCTTTGCCAGTAGAGTTGTTTTAAGGGGGAGTCTCTATAAGCTAAGTTATCTAAGCACGAAAGGCAATCTTATAGGACATGTGTGAGTCGGAGCTAGTAAATCAAAAGTTTGCCTAAGGGATCTAAGGATCTAACAATCTTCACCTATTTACGAGATGTCATTCGCACAGTGCTATCTATCTAAGCCTGAAAAAATAGATGACAAGTATCATAGGCAGACTTAGAGAAAAGATAAGAATATCCTGCAAAAAGAGATATTAAAGAGGCAGGTATATTCAGTTATTATAACCTGCAAAACCAGGATTAGTGCAGGTGATATTATGCAAACAAAGAAGAGTATTAGTTTTTTGAAAACGGTAGGCAAGGTTTTTCAGAAAGCTTGAAAACCTTCCCTATGATGCATAAAAGAGTTTTTTAAAAAATTCCCAAAAGTAGAACTGTAAAAAAAACAAAAAAGTAAAGAGTGTTTGTGACGAGTGTTGGTGGTGCAAATTGTATCATTACAGGCTCATTTAGAGCCGGGGGTTCATGCCGAAATCAAGTCGGTCTTCCTTCTCAATCTTCCTCCTCTTCCTCATCCAGGTCCATCACATTTACAGCTTCTCCTCCTGATGCTTTGCCATCTTCCTGAGCTTTAAAAACTGCCTCTGCATCAGCTTCTTTGTACATGTCTCTTGTGGGTACATTTGGCAGAGGGGTTAGTCCATGAAGTTCTGTCACGAAATTGCTCTCATTTTATTCTTTGATATATATCACTCGCATCATCTCCTCCCTGTGAATGGCAGCTTGAAGTTTCTTGTGGGTACATTTCCCAGGTCTGCTTTAGGATCCACTCAGGCTCATGACTGTTGCTATGAACGGCCCGACGTATCTCGGTTGTAAACTTAGCTTGGTTGGTTTCATGAATGGAAAGGAGGGATCTATCACGAGTTTGGAGTTCACTGTGCAAGCTGCAAAGTTCTGCATGCACTTCATTAAAACTGCGGTGAAGGGAGAGCCGGAGATTTAGAAAATCATTTGCAACCTTTTGGATGGAAGAGGTAAGAGTTTCAACTTGATTCTTGATGCAAGAGTAAGGAACGCGTGAGGTTGAGGCCTGATTTGGGTTTGGTAGAGGCTGGTTAACTTGTAGTGGAGGAGGAGTTGGATTCCTTAGGGGCGAAGGTGAAAGTGTAGGCAAAGGGTCAGGAATGAACCGGTTGTTTCCAACAAAATAAGGGTCTTCTAGGAGATGGAAAGGCTAGAAACGGATGTTAGGCCAGAGGAGTGGATTCTCTAATTGGTGAGGAGGTTGGGACGGTTTGAGAGGCTGCAGGTTGAGGGGAGTTCTCAGGTGTAAAGTGGAAAATGGTGGTCAACTGGTCATGAGTTCCTCTAACTCATAGTCATCAAGTTGAGGGGGAAGAATTGCTAGTTGCCTACTGAGGGCATAGAAATCATCCGTTAAAGAGAGGGGCAAGTTGGAGAGATGACAACTTAGGGGTTTCAGTAACATAGATTTAATTGCAAATGATGGCAGATGGGGAATATCATGGTTTAAGGATGGGGAGGAAAGATTAATTAGAAGAGTTACCTCTGGAAATCGCGGACCAAACCCGTGGAAATTCAGCATCGTCATCAGAGGTACAGGAAAATTTTACCACTTCCCTTTCCCCACTAGGATTGCTCTTACTTGCTATGGAAAGACTGCCATTTTCTGTGCTTGAAGAGTTGGACTCACCGGAGGAATGCTCCTGATCCCAAGAAACTGTTTAGGGGCCACCCCGAGGATTGTAAGAAGAGTTATCTAAGTTCCCCAAGTTCAATGGGGGTACAATCCTTAAAAATGTCATTGTTTGAGTCCGAGGGTGCCACTTGGGAAGTAGTAAGGCAGACTTTGGAGTTGGCACAGAGGCAGGCTTTGCTGAGGCTGATCTTGTTATGCGAGTGGAGGGAAAAGGAATGGAGGTTAGCTTCTTAGCGGCTGCCCCGGCCATTCTGTCACAGGTTCAGTTAGGGATTTCACAATTGGGGGGAAAGAGACCTTTAAGTCAGTTAATTGAAAGAAGGGCATAGTCGTCTTTTGTGCTTGCTTAGCAAGGGCAAC
>JAOWAN010047800.1:0-14122 GCA_028566635.1 Lobelia cardinalis
GACTCTAGGATACAACTGAACAAACTTGTTAACCATCCCACAGCGACATCCCCTAAGCAACGCCAAACTTCGATCGGGATGCAAGATAATTAAATTAAAAATGCCAAGCAGGGGCGTAGCCCATGTACACAAGTGGTATACAAAAATTAACAATTGAAAAAGGCCTAATCTATAGAAAAATTGTGCACTAAATCCTCAAAAGTTTCAAAAAGAACTAGGCATTGACTTCTTAATCCAGATGCCTTCAGTCTGTCCATAAAAAGAGCTTCATTCAAATGCTCTACGGTTACTCTCCCTTCAAATTCTCCATAAAATACACAAAGCCGATGTATGCCAACTACTATTACTCCTCCATTTGTAAAGGAACCAGCATAACAGAAGATCTTTCACCGACTTTGGCATAACCCATTGAACAACAAATAAAGTCAGAATAAAATTCCAAAGTTGGCTCGCAATCGGGCAGTGCAGTAATAGATGGTTAACATTTTTTTCTCCTTGCATGTACATATAACACCAATTCACATAAATTACATGAAGTTTCCTAAGATTTTCTCCTGTTAAAATTGTCTCTCATGCTGCTTCCCATGCAAAAAAAGCCAATCTCATAGGGGCTTTGGATTTCCATATGCTTCTCCATGGTAAAAGGTCTGCCTCGCACCCAGATAAAAGCTGATAGTAGGATTGGACAGTAAAAAATCCTCCTCTAGTGCCCTTCCAGGTCACTTTATATTCGCCCCTGCCATCTAAAGGCAAGGAATATAATTTCTCAAAAAAAAAATTGCTAATGACTAACTCCCAATCATGAAAATTCCACCGAAATGTGGGGTTCCAAACTAGGTTGTCATCCTAGAAATGAACTACAGAATTCACCAACTCCTTAATTTTCTGCCATTACAAAGAGACTTTGGGGAAATCACTCTGTAAAGTATTTTCACCACACCACATCTTTCCGAATACAACATCTAGAGCCATTTCCCACCTTAAACTGAATGTATTCTTCAAATTGCTCCCATCCTTCGTATATACCTTTCCATAATCCCACTCCATATGCAGTTTTCACCTGCTTAGGAAACCAAAAATGCTCACCTTCACCATATTTATTTTCCATTATTCTTCTAGAAGTGGCTTCTCTTTCGACCAAAATCTCCAAAACCACTTCCGCAATAAAGCTTCATTAATACAACGAAGATCCTTAATCCCTATAATCGAGTAGGCTGTTTCCAGTTCACTAGATGAAATTTCCTCTCCTCTGCTGATCCTTCCCAAAGAAAATCTCTTTCTCATTTCTCCAATCTCTCTCTAATTTCTGCAATCTACTAGCCACCGAAGCTGGAACCACAAATAAGGACATAAAGTATGTCGACAAGCTAGACAGTGCTTTTGATTAAGTAAGCCGACCTCCTTTAGATACATATTGTTTCTTCTAAATTGAAAGCCTTCGTTCGAATTTCTCCACTACCGAATTCCAAATTTCTGTATTATTAAAGATGCCCCCAATGGTAGCCCTAAGTAATTCGAGGGTAAGCTTCCCACCTTGCACCCAAAAAGAGAGCAAGGCCCTCCAAATTATTAACAGCCCCTAACGAATTAATCTTACTCTTTGATACATTAACCTTAAGCCCAGAAACAGCTTGGAAGATTAACATAATCAAATATAGCCCAGCTGATCAGCCTCTGCTCAACAGAATAATAGGGTGTTGTCTGCGAATAACAGATGTGAAGTGATAATTGGGGGGTTTCCATTCTCCCTGACCTCAAATCCCATGATAAAGCCGCCAGCAACTGCCTGATCAATCAGCATACTGAAAGCTTCCATGACCAAGAGAAAAAGAAGGGGCGATAAAGGATCCCCCTGGCGCAGCAGCCCCCTTGAGCTAGAGAAAAATCCAGCACACTCCCCGTTAATAAGCACAGAGAATTTGACAGAAGAATACAAAAATAAATACACCCTATTCATCGATCTCCAAAACCCATTCTCTTCATCATATAGAGCAAGAATTCCCAATTAACGTGATCGTAAGCTTTCTCGATGGCAAGTTTGCACAACAAACCCAGTAAACCACGTCTGATTCTAGCATCTACACACTCATTTGCTATGAAAGAAGCATCAACTATTTGCCTCTCCCCAACAAAAGAATTCTGGGACTTAGAAATAAGTTTCCCCACCACCTTTTTCAAACGGATGGATAGCGCTTTAGCAATAATTTTGTATAAACCTTCGATCAAACAATGGGGTGAAAGTCTCCGATGTCCTCTGCACCCATTTTCTTAGGAATTAGCACTAAAGATGACTAACTTAAACTCCATTCAAACCTCTTATGATCATGGAAAAGTTAAAAACTGACATCTTCTTTAATCACTCCCAGCAATGTTTGAGAAAACGCCAAGGAAAAACCATCTAGCCCTGGAGCCTTATCACCTCTGAAACTTTTCAGTGCTGTGATCACCTCCTTTTCATCAAAGCGACATTCCAGAGTGGTTGTCTTCAACCCCAGCTCATGAAAAATAACTTCATCAAGTTGACAAAAATCAAAAACTCCTTCCTTGATGTTGGCTTCATTATCCAGCCAATTTCCATCCACTAAAATCTTATGAATATAATTGGACCACCTATGGGCATTTGCAGTCGAGTGAAAAAAATTGACGTTCTCGTCTCCTTCTTTCAAACAAATAATCCTTGATTTTTGTCTGCATGAAATTTTTTCAGCATCAAGTAATCTGCTCAATTCTGCCTTCAACTCCGCCCTTCGAGTTAGGTCCTCGTCGCTTAGCCTACCATCACCCTCTTAAGCATCCAAAACCGAATCTCTTCCATCGCCTTGGTCAGCCTAATATCCACCTTCCCGAACATCTCCCTGTTCCAAATTTTCAAGTCCTCCTTCAACAACTTGAATTTCTTTGCAATCTTGAAACACGCATCTCCACTCACACAGTACAAATTTCATTTACTTCTACCAAAATCCAAAAACCCAGTTTCTTTAATCCACACTTATCAAACCTGAAAAGGCTTTTGGCCTTACGCAACCCACCACTCCCTATCAGTAAGAACATGGTCCGAGATCACACAAGGTAAACAGAACTGGGATACTCCATTGAATATATCAACCAAGTCTATTGATGCTAGGAACCTGTTGATACGGGAGCAAGAGCAGGACACAATGTTCCTTGACCAAGTGAACTGGCCTCCACTAAGGGAAATCAATGAGTTCATGATCATCGATGAAGTAGCTCAACTCGAACATCGGTTGCAAGACGGTAGAGCAAATGAATTAACATTGAAGTCGCCCCCTATACACCATTGACCTCTCCATTTTTGTCTCACACCTGCCAATTCTTCCCACAAGTCCTTTAGGGCATCAAAACACAGACCGTGCACGCCAGAAAAAACTCAAGACCTTTCACTCCCAACTGATTTTATAAGGCAAGAAAACGAGTAAACACCCTTGTAAACCACTGCTTTTATAAACAACCTGTTATTCCACATCACAAGAACACCCCCCCCCTTTGTCCCTGCAGACCCAAGATATTCCCAATCGACCTATCTACCGCCATTACACTTCTGACCAAACTACTGTTCATCGCTTCTATTCTCGTCTCCTGCAAACAAATTAAATCAGGTTTCCATCTTGTTAAGACCGCCTTAACTACCTTTCTTTTACAAGATCATTCAAACCCCACATTTCCAAGAGAGAAAACAGTGTTGCACTGCGAAATTGAGAAGAGAAAGAACAAACCCTTACCCTTACCCTCCCCTTCCTTCCCCATCACCTGATGATTCGCCTCGATCATAATTGATGTTAGAACTTAGTTTCTTCACTCCCCTAACACACTTACCTTTGCCTTTACTCCCTATAATGCCCTCCTTGCTTGAAGATCACTTGTCCTTGTCGATTTCCAATAATAATTCTAATATCTTATCCTCAAACCCATTGCGAGAATCCCCGAGGAATCTATCAAAATTTCTGGCTCTTCTACAAAACCACAATTGACATATTCTCCTCCTCGGTATAACCCAGCAAACCTTTCGATTGAACTATTGCCAAAGGTGTACATCCAATGGCTTCAAAATCTGAACGCCCTTTAACTATTGATTTCTCCAGCAATACCTGCTCCATATTTCTCAAAGGCGTACTTCCAGATTGAGATGCAGCAGAAGAATCTCAAAGAGTGCATCCATCAATCGAAGCTTCATATTCCGATTCTGAAACTCTCTCAACTTCATCGGGAATCTCCTTCAAAGATTCCTGTCAAATCTGGTTCTGCTTCGTCTTTCGCACAGACCTGGAGAATGGAATTGTTTTTTGAAATTTCCCTTGATGGTCTATCGCCTGTAACGTTATGCGTTTATCGAATTTTTTGCTGAATGTCTAAACAAGCAAAGGGCTCTACAGCCACTAATAGTGTTCCACATAGGGCCTGGGTTTGGACCCTTACCAAAACCTAGGTTTTGGCCCATCAAAGGAACAGGAAGGTTTGACCTAATTAATTGTCCAGTCAATTGTGTAGTCTCCTTACAAGATGCATCCCTACAGCCCACTTTAGAGGTGCCCTGTAACTCTGCTTCATAACTTGGGTCTTCATTATCCACATGGCGCATATGAGAATAGTCCAAGTTGTTATAAGCCCTACGTCTAAATGAAGTTGTATCCTCCCTCCAACTTTCAAAAATTCGAATGTCGACCACCCCACATGCTGCTATCCTTAACTCTCCAGATCTGGAAACCTTGAAAACCTTCTGACCTAGGGGATGGTTAGGCTCAGTCAGGTCACATGCCGCTTTTACACCCGACGTTGCTTATATAGTAATTAATGGTTTTCCTAGTCCTATAATCCTATTCATATTAGTTTAAGTCTGCCCTAGTCCTAGTATTACATGGTTTTAGCCTATAAATAAAGTTGGAATGGCTCGGGTTTATGCAGAGTTGATTAATAATATTTGAGATTGGTTTTCGCTCTCGTGGCCTGCGGGCATGGCTGATCCACTGCGAGGGTAACCGTTTCTTCTCCTCAACACTTTCTCTCTTTTTCTATTCTATTGCTAAATCTTTTTCTCTTCCTCTCTTCTATTGCTGAATCCTATTCTGTTTTCTATACGCTTTCAACAGTTTTTCAGTGGATTTAACCAAATATTCTCTCACTAGTCACTATGCATTTCTACGGTTTCTTCAATTGAATTTTCAATGTAACATTACTTTTCTTTCACAAAATTCAATTTTTGATAAAAGAAAATTTTTATTAGAAAGGGAAAAATATTACAAAGAAGGCGGAGAAGCTATCCACCCAAAGCCAAAAAAAGAGGCTTAAAACAGAAAAAACACCAAAAACCTAAGATCACACAATTTTTTTTTTCCTTTTAATAAAGGGGCTCGTTAGTGGTTCCCCACCTACCCCCAAAGTGACTCGAACCCATGACCTATTGGAAATAGAGGAGGCATCTTACCACTAAACCGCACCTTGTTGTCAAAAAACATAAGATCACACAAATCAATGCAAGGCAAGTCTCCAATCCCTAGACAAATATGCTAAAGATAAACCTTGAAAAGCTCCAAAACTCCTAGCCCACAAATAAGACCGCATGGAATCATCTCCCACAAAAGTAAGAGGTAGTTCACGACCTCAGAAAATTCAAAAATTCCTCTCAATCTAAATATTCGACACAGACTGAACTCGACACATCCCCACTACACTGAAGCACCCTTCGATCGAGCGAAACCCAAACGTCTAATTATACAAAAATCCTCCACCGAATGATGCATAATGCATACCTCTCCTCGTGCTGCAAACTACATACCCCAAGGTGCCAAGACATAGGACATTGGAAAAACAACTCATGGGACTCAATCGCACCCATACACGACACACAACTGGGAAGATGGTTGTCTTCCAACGCCATCATTGCTGTCAATTGTTAGTATTCAACCCATTACGGAACAATGACCATGCAAAGACTTTGTACTTAAATGAAACATTGGACTTCCAAATTAAATTAGAAAGAGAAAATTCATGTTGTACATGTGGTCGACGAAGAAGCTTTGCAAATGACTTGACAGAAAACAAACAAGACTACTCTAGAACCCAAATCCGACGATGGGACCGATGATCCGAGGCTCGAAGAAAGACAATTGATAAAGCAATGGATGAGGATTCTCTATCGTTAAAACTTCTAATAAAATGGAAGTCCCAAGAGAACTGAACCTCCTCCCTAACAAAAAAAAATGGAGCATTATGAGTTCAAGAAAGTCGAAACAGCGGAGTAAAAGAGACTTTGAAGGAAAGTCCCCTATCCGATGATCCTCGCAAAATCTAATCCAATCCAAGAGCCCAACATCATGACGAATATGAGGATGAATAAGATGAAAAAAACTTTGTATGTGCTTCCAGGGACTAGCGTCCGTGAGAGAAAGAGCAGTAGTTGCATCCCAGCCGTTCCGATCTACACTGAACTTGCTCTAAAGAACTCCATGCCAAAGGAATTAGGTTCCAACGGGAAACACAACAACCACTTCCCTACGATTACTTTCAAGTTATATTTATTTCATAATACGAAAAATAAATGTTATTATAAAAAATGTTTACCTATTTGGTCCACTTCTGAATTTCTTTCACTATCCAAATACTATAAAATACGACTAAGTTTGTCTCATTCTAGTTGACGATCCATGATTTGACTTTAGGACCTTTACAGTATTCAACGAACAATGCAAGAAGTAAGCCCATTTGGGCAAGGATTCAAGTTCTGCTTGAGCCACAATGAGTCATTAAAAGAAATGGCTATACTTTCTCTTAAAGCATATCATTGCTAAAACAAGTCGATGTGCAAGGACTAAGAACAAAAAGTCGTGAAATATACTAGTTAAAGATCTTACACAAAGTAGTGACAGACACGAGTTAAAGATCTTAAAACTGTGGGGATACATTATTTTCTGCCGCCACCGAGTCTGTAACAAAAGTTCCTTCACTACTTCTTCTACTACGTGAGAAATTTCATATATCTTCTTGGTTTTGTTTGGTCCAATGATTTAGAGAGGGAAAAGGGAAATCTATGACTGAACATTGTTTAAATGATGTCAGGAATTACAAAAACAAAAGGCAGTTTATATCATTATTCGTATAGGCTGCAGTATCAGGTCTGGCTTTGTCTCATCTTTGATCTTCCAATACTTTATCCCTTTTTCATGGTAACTATAAGCTGCAACGAAAATGACTTTTCATTTTCCCATTAGGTGTTTTATGTTGTGAATGTGACATAACCCCATGATGTCAAGAAGGAATATACTTCAATTAGGTAGTTGAGTAAACCCATGCTCTTCGTCTACGGGCTAGGGTTTATCTCCACATAGTTTCTGAAGCCAGTTGATGTAGACTACTTAACTTGAGGGGGTGGACCATCTAGTTCCCAATTGATTACACATTCCCATTGTCGTCACAGTACTGTTGTTCACTACTATGGTCCACCAGAGAGAAAAACTCTCATCTCCGACGCTCAATGGAGATGATTATTAATAAATGATAGCTGATGTATTGTCCATATACCTAACCTACTATAATTGGGGAGTAAACCATGTAATGCAGCACGATAATTATTTATAATATATCTTTCACATTTTTTTAATAATAAAGTAACATTGCTTTTGTTCACTACTTTGTTCTTCCCATGGAAAAGCTCCATTACCGACGACTAAAAATTACAAACTAGTTAGTTCTACGAAAGAGAATATTACTTTAGCTGAAGGACTGACCAGAAAACATTTACATCACCAGCCCCAAATCACTGTGAGAAGGCTTAGTTATGCTGAGCATACTTTTTCTTTTACACTGCTAGGTTTTCATCACTAGTACCCGATAGTTATTGTACTGATACAAGTATCGAGGCTTAGATGGCTCAACAGCAAACCACCTCCGTTCTCTGTTGTAAAGATTGCACAAAAAACGATGACGGAGACAACAACAAAAAAAAACTAAGAATATTCAGAAGCCTAGTATCAGACTACTGGCATATGGAAACTAGAAGGCTTTGACTACAAAAGCATTCTAGTCTGAAGACCAGTCAAAGACAACCCTAAATGAAGTCATGAATGATTGATAAGCAAGACGAAAAGCTATGGATATAATAAGGTGACACTTGAGCAATGACACGAGACTAGCCTGTTAAAAACAGAAATGTGAATATGGACCAAATATATACTGCGGATCAAGGAAGCTTGACAGGTAAAGCAGTTGAATAACAAGTTTATTATCCCTTATTGATCGAGAGGCAGATTAATCGAATGCCTTGTATATGTGTGTCAGTGTATATAATATAGATATAGAAAACGAATCACAAAAAAGAAAACGGACCAAGTACAAATGGAATGGGCAAGGCATCATCAAAAAGAAAAAGATAGAAAACAAAGGCATAAACAGAAAGAGATAAGAATCAGTAAGAAGGAAAAGTCTGCTCCAATTACTCTGTAAGTCTGAAATGGGGGATGACTCGAATAGAGAACACCACAAGTTGCACCCCTGAGAAAAGCCAAAAGGAAGCCATGTAAACCACTCTTTACCAAACAAGAGAGCAAGTCAGCTCAATTTCCCTGAATCTTATGGAAGTTTTCTCAGTTCAGATCCCCAAAGGACAGCAAACACCCCACAATGCCACATACTTGCTCCTACCAAAGCATTTAACCCGAATGTGGAAAAGAGAAGAGATGGAACTCGAGCTAACCCAAAGGCGTATTGTGTACATTGAAAATATGTTAGTTTATTACTTTCTGTTTAGAGAAAAAGAGCCTCTGTTTCTAGTGAAGAGATGAGAAGGATAGCAACAGGATAAATTCCAGAATTTGAGAAATAAAGAATAAAAGACACAATTGAGCATTTCAATGTGTTTGGAGAGAAAGGAATTGAAGATTGTACTTATCCAGCAGAAACTGCATACTTTGATGAAAAAGGAAATGGAAAATGATCGGCAAGGGAAAATGTGTACGGAAAAATGAAAGGAAATGATGCATCACCAATAAGAATGACTGTGTGGGTCCCACTATTTACAACTTTCAATGTCACTCTGATTGGTGACATCTCATTCCCTTTGAATTTTCTCTATGAATTCTTCCTTTGTGCATAGACTCGAAGAAAATAGAAGAACTGGTGAAATACTGTCGTCAGGAGGGGAAGAGAGGAAAAACTAGAGCATTTATAAGGACTATCGTATAGCAAAGAATGTATTTGAAGTTATAAGTTAATTTGTTCCATTTTGATGTACACTGAAGTAATCTAGGCCAAGGATACGCCCCTGATATTTTCTAGTACTAATTTTGGTTAAATGGGAATTAACTTTTCTAAAAATAGCAACATAGCTTTCCACTAAATGACCGTAATAACTTGTTGATGTCCTCCCCCCTCCCCCCAAACCCAAATTACAAATAAAATATGGTAAAAGTAGTCAAGTATTGTTCTTTTAAGTTTCATACTTATGATGTAACTTTAACTGCTTCAAGGGAAGGACTCAGCTGCTAATAATCTTTCCAATCAAGATCACAGTAATTTGGATAGCTTCGATGTCGTGGGATTTTAAAGATACATAAAGCATGACTGATGAGCGTCCGACTTGAAAAGCATGATGAGATGGCAGATGATGGTCGCGAAACAATGCATAAAAAAGATGGGGTTCATTTTTTTCTTCTTCTTCATATTCCTTGTTTACTTCTTAGAATGCTTTTCTGCTAATGGGTCAAATCCATGACAAACCCTCCACCAAACAATGACAACACCTGATTTCAAGAGATAGGAGAAGCGGAGGGAAAATTAAGGACATACCAATCATACCCAGATCATTATTTGCTAGTATCACCTCGCTTGCTCCAGACGGCTTTTTGATTGACAGGTCACATACCAGAATTTGTTACCCAATTTTTAAAACATAAATTGACCCCGGGGACTACTGTTTGGCAAATGTTGCAATATTTTTATCCTTGCTTACACTACTAATTCTACCATTATTTTTTAATATTAAGGTTAAGGCTCAATAACCATTCAAGAGGACCTGCAAAATGCATAATAGATAAAAACCAATCAGTAGAACAGCAAGCACATTTAATAATTTAAATGTGACATACATCGCTACATGTCATAAATCATAATAGAACGGAAAACTACATTTAAGGGAAGAAAATACGGCCATAGAAATGGAATACAAAACAGCGATAAAATCTCTGGGGCAACAACTCGGTTCCGCTCCCCACTTTTTAACGAGAGGAAAGGAAGGGAAAGAAAGAGAAAAGATAAGAAGAGAAGATACTAAATTTCTTCGATATGTGCTCCCGAGTTTAAGAGGAAATTTAATTTCTTTCCTTCATATGCTCCCAAGTTTGGGAGGAAGGTAGCGAATTTAAAATTTTTGAGCTTAAAAAATTTTATTTCCTCTCATGTCTTCTCGTTTTGGGAAGGAAATTCATCCAAACACCTTTCTTTTCTCTTCCCTTCAAAAAAAACTCGAGCAAATCTTGGAGGGAAAGTTTTTTTTAATTTCTCTTCCCTTCTCTTTCTTCCCTCCCTTCTTAAAACTCGGGAGCAGGCACTGATCAAGAGATACAGCACATTAACATCAAACCGCCTTCACTATACATACTTACATGGAGCTTCAGTGCCTTTACTATTTAACAAACTAAGTCGGGCAAGATATAACATACCTGATTGCTCATACACTTGTCCATCCACACATCATTATTCATTTTTAACCTCTAGAAAGGGAGACCCTGATTTCTACAATTTATTGTGCTATGAAGCAAGATACTCTCAGATGTTCAATTTTTTTATCTGATACAATTATATGGTGAAGGGCCTTCTTTGAAGCTCCATAACGCATTCATGACTTGGTAAAAGTTCCCTTATAACAACATAGGCTCACACTCTATAAATAAACTTTATTGGTTCCAACAACAAACCTTATATTTTAGTCTGTCACTAAAGAGGCACTTCTAAAGTAAAGACTAAAACTTCCATAAAACTCAATGTTACTCGAATTACTTACGAAAATCCTTTTTCACCATTCAATTCAATTCAAAACAAGATCATCATGCAAGCCACCACGCTCGCTAAGATACATCCTTATTATTCATTGAGAAGTGTAATTTATTACACTTACTTAGGATTCGTTTACTTAAGTATTTTGCTAATAATCAAACTTATTTTAGGATTTGAATAGTGTTTTGTTTTGTTTACAGGATCGGCAGTCATCAATGTCAAAGTGACAGAAATGAAGTAAGATGTGAAAAGAGTGCCAAGATTGAAAGCTCGAAGACTCAAGGGTTGAAATTGCAAATGCTGGGAATTGACAATAGCCAAGGCGCAGCTAAATTCATTGCCCGTGTACTCACTCAGTTAACTCAAAAAGCAAAGAGGGCAGAATGTAGGCTAAATTGACAACGCCCGAGCTATGAAAAATGGCCTCGCCTGGGCTCTGATCCGAAAATTGGCCTGCGTGCCTTTTCCTTGCTTTAATAGGTCTTATGATTTTAGGGAAGTATACAGACTTGGTTTGTTATTGTAAGCATCTTCTACCTCCCGTTCTTATTTTCTCTTCCTCCCTAATTCTAAACTACAAATCTCATCTCCCTTTTACTTAGTTGATGATTGTAATCAACAATTTCAAGCTTTCAAGCAACGAGGTATTTTCATACTTTGCATGTGCAACTATTGTTTTTAAATTCAATACTATTACCTATTTATTACTTGATAAAATTGTTTTGTTGCATTCTTGAATTAGGTTTGACAATCTTGACTCTTGATACTCGATTGCTATCATGTTCGTTAGTTAATTATGATTGATTGATTGATTATAAAACTAAAGAGCCTCATATTGTTATTTGAATTTAGAGTTGTAACAAGGTATTTTCATACTTTGCATGTGCAACTATTGTTTTCACATTCAATAATATTTTCCCGTTTATTACTTGAAGAACCTGATTTGTGTGTTCTGAATTAGGTTTGACACTCTTGAATCTTCATTGCTATCATGTTCGTTAGTTAATTAGTATAAATATATTTTCGTTACTGTTTAGAACTCACAACTCTAAATTCAAATAACAATATTTGGCTCTTTAGATTTATAATTATTCAATCATTAGTTTGTTCACTTAGATTAAGATTAAGAATATACAATCCGGTACTTATTGAAATTAGCTCGTCTATCTCTGCAGGTATCCTTATATTACTCATGCACGTAATTCACACCCTCGAGTTTTCACATCACCCATGTCCATTGTAGTTTTTGTTTTCCTCTACCCCTTGCTTGGTTGATATTGATAAATCCTATTCCTAACAAGTGCACTAAGCAACATTGAAAGTGATTTATTTACTCTCATTTTTACCAGCTATTAGACGAATTCAGTTCTACAAAGTACCGCCGGTGTCAAAACTCTCTTTCCAACTTAACTAGTATATTTTTATCACATAACATTCCAAATCCACTTACCTCTTCATATCGACTAAATCCCACTTCGCCCGTCGCGAAATAACAAAAGTTACAAAATAGCACTCTCCCTACTAAGACAGAAAATCAATTGCATGAACTTCCTGAGAGAAGCTTCCTGTTATACAGAATCCGTCTAATTATCAAACTTATTATTCCTTCAGAGTTATAAACTTAATTACATTAAAATTGCCAACCACTTAAACCAAAAAATCTCATTTAATGAAATTAGGAAACCGAACAGCCCTAATTACAATAGAAGTATAGTAAGTTTCAATTGTATGAATAAAACACCCCTAAGATGAAACCCTAGTTTAATACAAATGCGAAGATGCCGCAAACCCTAGAATTCAAGAGTCGACATGTACAAGTATACAAAAACATAATGCAGCAATAGAAGAACCCAGAACCAGTAGAACATACTAACCTCGTACAGATTATTCGCTCTTGGATTTCGATTCCTCGCGATTATCTCTCAGATAGGACAAACTGTGTTTCTGACTGTGTCGTGTGCTAGATTAATGGAGCTGAAGTTCATGGGCCAGAAGGTGCGTACTTTATAATCGACTGGCCCATCTTCATGATAGAAGTCCAGACCATTTTTAAAACATCATTTGTAAAGGGGAAGGGGTTCAATTCAATCTATCTATCATACAATTTTTTATTTTTTATTTGACATTATTTATAATAAAATCAAAATTAAATCTTAATTGTTATAAATTTTTAATTTAAATCATTTATTTTAAATTTTATTCTTTTTCAATTCTCATTCCTCACATTTTTCAATTTAAATCTTTTCTGATATATAACCAACTTTATAGTTACAAGCTTTTATAAATTGTATTATAACATGTCATTTTTATAAATTTAATTATGAAATTTAACTATTATATTAGTTAAAATAGTATTATCTTAAATTAAATTTTTTTTCTTTCGAATATGAATATCGCACCCTCGAACATGAGTGTGAACATGTAAAAAGGGGCTACAAAATTACTCGAAAATTCTAAGGAAATTTTCTCATAATTTTTAAGTTTTAATTAAATTTAAATGAAAAGCTATGAATGTGATTGCTTGAACGAATTAATTGTCATTATAAAAGTTGTTAGAACCTCAATTTTTGAGATTAATTATAATAATAAATCATCTTAAATACAAGATAATTAGATCTCTTTCAAACAATTAATGCAACATTAGAATTAACAGTTGAATTTCTGGAAAAAAAAAAACACCTAACTTCGGCAAAGGACTTCTTAAAGTCAGAATCTACTATCAAAACTCTTAAACCTTTATTCAATATAAGTATGGTCATCTAGCATATTTAATGTTTATAAGGATTATGCTTAATGAGAATAATAAGAACACCAACTTATCATAAACAGATATCCTTCAACTTGCATTATCTCGCAAACAAACTCCCATGAATTTATTATACATCAATGTATTATGACTTAAAATACCATTTAATATGTTTTAAATCATCTTCTTGTGGCCTTGTATATTACAACCCTGACAAAACACTTTATACGGGTTACTTTGCTGTCGACGATGATTGCCAGAGGGAGACACATGAGGCTGCAAGAATGGAACCACTACAAAAAAAAACCCGATTAGCTACGGAATTTAGCTACGGAAAACCGTCGCTATTTACTATTAGCGACGGAAAGGCTCCGT
>JAOWAN010047811.1:0-14122 GCA_028566635.1 Lobelia cardinalis
TTGCAGATTGCTGCCTTCGTCCCCAATGATGGTTGCTTGAATTGCATTGAAGAAAATGACGAGATGTTGATTGTTGGGTTTCGATGCAGATTGCTGCTGTCTGATTCAAGGTTGTAAGGGTGTTAACTTGTTTTATTTTTTTTTTTATTTTTTTTTGCATTTCTTTAAATGGGTGTAGGTGGTGTTGCTCCTTTGTTGCTGGGTTTCTATCTAAGATGTTGCTCCTTTGCTGATGGTGGTGGTTTAAATGGGTGTAGGTGGTGTTGGTTTGATGGTGGTGGTGGTGGTGGTGGGTGTAGGTGGTTGTTAGTTTGATAGTGATGGTGGTGATTTAAATGGTGTAGGTGGTGTTGGTATGGTGGTGGTGATGGTGGTGGGTGTAGGTGGTTGGCCGTCGGAATATGAGGTTTGGAGGTTTGGCCGGAAATGGAGGTTCAGATCTAATTTTTCCGGTGGAAGCTAGAGAGGAAAAAATGAGGGAGAAGGGTATTTCTGTCAATTACTAGAGTTAACGGACAAAATTAACGGTTGACTAACGGAGGGACAAACGTTTTTTCAAACTTTGGCCATCTATAAAACGTTTCTAAGCTCAGGGACTATTCATGAAAACGGCCAAAGTTCAGGAACCATTTATGAAATTGCCCCATTTATGTATTATGTATGTAACGTACAAATAAAAAAAATTAATTTTTAATCAATTTCTTATGCGGGTATGCGGGTGAACCCGCATAAAATTAGTCAAACCGCTTACTCGCACCGCATAAATATTGAACCGCCAAAATCGTCCCGCCTAATCAGTCAAACCATTTAACCGCAATTTTGCGATTTTAGCGGTGCGGGACGGGACGGTTCAGCGGATCGACCCGCGTAACTAATAGCCCTAATTATTGCATTTTGATTATTTTTGGTCGAACCGTTAACATAATTTGTTTTGGAATCTAAAGATGTATGTAAACAAGTAATTTAACATTCTTCTACGTTGACTGTTTAATAAGGGATAATCTTTTCGTAGTAACTGGAGTATTATTTCGCAAAAAATATTTTCTTAAAATTTTTTTTGAAAGAAT
Organism: Lobelia cardinalis; assembly: GCA_028566635.1. Classification (NCBI taxonomy): domain Eukaryota; kingdom Viridiplantae; phylum Streptophyta; class Magnoliopsida; order Asterales; family Campanulaceae; genus Lobelia; species Lobelia cardinalis. Next base: position 1,068 of record JAOWAN010047811.1, read on the forward strand.
AAATCAAGTGGCATAAGTAAGTAATGTATTCTTTGGGGCTTATTCGATTAATAACCTAAATATTCTGCAAACTCTGCGATTTATATTGATCAAATTTATTTTGATGAATCAATGAATAAATCCATTTTGATGAATCAGTAAATCAGATTGATGGATTAAAATAAATTTTGATGAATTACAGTTGATATTTAACTATAAATATATACTTTTGATTCAGCCCTTAAAATATATATATATTTAAAATTTTACAAAACACTAAAATATTTGTAAGCAGTGTAATTTTATTTTCCATACACATGACTATATGAGTGAAAATTTGTTGATCAGCAACCTGAAAATTGTTTATATTAATGGTGGGCGAGGCTTGTTTTAAATGGGAAGAAGTACTAAATACTCTATTCATTCCCAGATCTTTACATTTTGAGGTTAATTAGAGTCGATTTTGACCAAATATTGATGAAAAATTAATGCATATTATGAAATTATTAAAATATTTATAGATATGTTATTATATAAATAATTAATAATTATTTCTGAAAGTTTTAAAATATTAAATAGATTTTTGTGTGATCAAATTAAATCTTATTGATCAAAATGTGAAGATTTTTTTGGGACAGAGAGGGAGTAATTTATATTACATCTCTTAAAACATGAATATGAATGATACTCCCTAGTTTATGTTTTACTTTGGATATTTCTTCCAAATAGTTACTTCCAAAACTTAACTATGAATACTTATCTATTTTCCTAAAACATTTCGTTCACATTTAAAATATGATACTTTTATCACATGTTGTAAGAAACAAAATTATAAATGTGATGTGTGTTTTTGTCATTTTAAACGTGCAAGTTTTCGTGAGGGTTTATTTCGGCAGCCAATTTCCAAAAGGTTTTAATTTAGATCATATTGTTTCATTTTCATTTTAATTAAGAATTTTTTTGATCGATTTTGTTAAAAACCTAACGAAAATGAATTTACGTAAATTTTTCAAAGATTTTTCAGTCATTTTTTTCCTAGGTAAAATTTAGGATTTAAATTAATTTTTTTTAATAATCTTTATTTTTTTCCACTACCACCCATCAATCACTCATCGTCAAACACCACCTCCACCAACGTCAAACAACATCTACTGAACCAAAAGAACCAAAAAATGGGAGAATTATAGGTGTGTTCACCCGTCCAGTTTTTTAAACATTGTTTGAAAAATAAATCAAAAACACAAGTTTTTTAATCACAAGTTTTTTCTCTCTAACTATTATTTTTACATACCCCTATATCACCTTTATATCCTATCAAACATCATATCAAATTATAACTATCACTCTTTCTCTCTTTCTCTTTCCATCATTATCATGTAACTTTTTTAAATTTAAAGGGTAAAATTGTAAAACTCTTACAAAACCAAAACCAACACAAAACAAACACAAAATATAAATAAAAACAAAACATATTAAAAAACTTCACGTCCAAACGTTTAATCAACTAATGTGGAAATAGGTTTTGAAATGTTGTATAGCAGTTGTTACAGCTACAACCTCCTGTATCAAACAAAATCTTGTTTCAAGATCATCATTCAACAAAATAAAATAATCAATCCCAACATGAAAAAGGCTACTTAATAGGGTAAATTTTTGGACGTGCTATATACTTTCGCATCGATCCATACCGTACGCATCATCCACTACAAATTATCAAATTCACATTCAATTCCATCATGTGATGAACAAATTCTAAATGCAACAACACAAACATTAATTTCGAAATGAATTTTGAAATGTTGAAACACCAATTTAATGTAACAGACAGCGAAGGAATCGAAAGGGGAGGGTGAGTCGTCGGAGTTAGATTTTCAAGAAAGAACCGAACCACACCACCGAAATTGAAAATTCCTTCTGTTAATTATGCCTAGCCGCCGATTGATTTGAAGATCTCCGATTGTAATTGGTGATGGTGCATTGGAAGCGATGGCCACTGCTTGCTTAGGATGAAGATGTGGGTGATCGTCAAACACCACCTCCACCAACGTCAAACAACATCTAATGAACCAAAAGAAAAAATAAATGGGAGAATTATGCCACCAATTTAATCATCTCATGTGGAAATGGGTTTTGAAATGTTGTATAGCAGTTGTTACGGTACCAACGGGCGTTACTAGAATGCCGTTGAGTGCAATATTTATTAGGTAATTTAATTGAAGGAAAACAATATTTATTAGATAAGTTATTAAATGTGTTATGTCATGTAAGAGGGATCTTAATCCTACACTAGATTATAACCGATATGTAACATTAAAGGGTCTCAACCCTCTAAGCCATCATGAACCAGGGTATGTTAGGGGTTTCATAACCTTTAGACTTAGGTTTCACGAGTCCTTTCCTAACGTCACATGTTATCCTTAATAAGTTAACCTGACATTACATGTCTACGATTAACTTGTGTTCGATTAATCGGGTTCAAGTCTCGTTTCGACTTCCTTTCTTTGACCAATTACCTTTAAGGTCAGCTCATTTTAACATTTACTAGGTCAAGGGTCATTTGATTTCAAGCTTTAAGTGATCTCTAACCCTTAAGGGACCAATCCCACTAACCTTTAATCATTCCTTAAAGATTAAGTAGGGTTTTAAGCCCTAATCAAACTATTAATCATTCAAGCATAAGTTGATGGAACTTTCCAAACATGCCTTAACCTTTTTTTAACTTTCTAATCATGTCTTAACCCTTTCTAATTGGATTTAGAGTTAATTAGGGTCAAGGTACAAGCTAGATCAGCATAGGGTACAAGGGAATGAAGCTCTGCTGGAGGCTTGGACCAGTCGGGCCGCCATAGCGCCTCTGCCTGTAGAACAGCCATCAACTTTGCTCTATTTTCTGGCAACTTCTTGTAACGGCCATAACTTTCTCATTTCCTAACCAAATCACCTCATTTTTTATTCTGATGTTTCCTTAGAATGTCTAATACAACTTTAATACTGGGACTTTACAGATATTGAGTGTATATCGAGGCCAAAAACCTTGATCAAGTTGCTGCCCTCCTTCCTTTTGTACTCTGTTTTACGTTCTTCACTTTCAATCTAATTTCTGTCCATTATAGGTTATGAAATTAGGATTTCTCAACGTAAAGTTGTTCTCCTATGTCCCATTTACAGTTTAGGATAAAAAATCACTTGATTTCATTATGTTGTCATCATTTAATTCAAGTCCCAAGTTCAAGTTCCAAAACAGTCCAAGCTCTTAGGATTCTCTGATTTTATTTCATCCATAACTTTCTCATTTTTTAACCATTTTTAGAGTTCTTTATATGGATTTGATCGTGGTGAGATTCTCTACAATATAAAATCAAGAAATACGCAAATTGATTATGATTTGCTTACTGAAATCGGGACTCACAGAAACATTCTATCAATGAGTTTGGGAAGAGTAACTCACTGCTTGAGTTTCTTCTTGGCCTCTGCCACCCAGGTGTTGTTCCTTGATCCTTCCTGAGTCTCCCCAGAGCTTCCCTCTAAATTTTTCCCTTCTCCCTCCTTCACTCCTTCCCGTTTCTCCCTCTCTCTCTACTATCTATTTCTGATTTGGTATGCAGAAAATGGCCTTCATTGGTGGCTATTTATAGCCCAGGCCTCCAATCAGATTGCACAAGTTGCTGGAGAAAGGAGCCTAGGTGTCCCTCTCAAGTTTATCACAATTCCACGTTTCCCTTGGTTCCCTTGAGGTTTCAATTTCTACACTTAAGCACCTCAAGCTTAATTTTTAACTTTCATTCTTGACACGTAAGCACCTTAATAGATTAAATTCTTTAACGACGTTGGTCCTTTTTCATTAATTTCCTAACTGCTTTCAATTTTCTGCCGTTAGTTTCATAACATAAATCTTTTCGCTTTAGTCCCATGATCTAACGGCGACTAACGTACGTCCTTTATATAATTAAATACTATTTTCAATTAACTATTTAAATTTAAACTTTAATTTATTCTCTTTTTATTGGACATTTATTAACGAAGTTATCATTTTTCTATTAATAATTTCATTGGGTCTCACACATACTTTCCCAATCTGACGTATCATCTTTAGTCCTTGAGTATCAATAAAATCGTCCTCAGATAATTCAGGGGGGGTTTTCCGGCTCTTATAACACACAAGTATCTAATCTATAAATACGATCACCAGCGGATCTAGGGAGGATTTAAGGATTCGATTCTAAATCCATAAAGGTTGCGACACGTTGGATACCCCAATTAGTCTAATCATAACTTAGATTGCCCATATCGGGTATTAAAATCAATCTTCGATATGCCCCCTTTTTTTTATAGCAACTTCCTTGCACGCACAGTCGATATGACTCAAATCGGCAAATTTCATTGGATACCACGAGATTTAGTCGACGGTCTCTCAAGGCATGCAAGATAGAAATCTTCTTATAGTAATTCACACCAATGTGTTGACTAGCTAGCTAATCCTTACCAAGGATATCATCATAATCACAAATAGATAAGGTGATCAGATCACCGGCCTCAAATGACCTTCTACCATTATCAGATAATTCCTGTGTACGATGCCTTTTAGCAATCCTTCCGCTAACAGGGCACTTGTGTTAGATATTTGGGGAGTCAACGCAGCGAAAAACAAAAATTAAATCCCCAAATTCTTCTAGGAATCCATGCGAATGAACATAATTCGTGTTAAGAGAATTACATTTGAATTACGAAACGAACGGTACGTTTAATCAACTTTTCAGGAACACTTCTAGATCCACTACATATTCGCAAAGATTTATCTCACTATCCTCAATGGTATTCACGCAAACAATCCACGAATCAACCTCTTATTAATTTGTGCTAGCAATTAACAAAGGCCTTAAAGATCTTGATCGTCAAGAAACCTTCTTTAATATGGATTATGACTTGGATAAATTTTAGGAAGAACAATTCTCTCTAAAATATGAAAAGGAGGCCCTCACATAATCAGAGAAGCTCCTCGGGTTCTTAACTCTTTATAGCGGTCGGCTAACCTAGGGAGTACCCCCTAGGGTTTCTGACTTTTCTCCTTTTTGCACTTTGGGCCCCTTAAAGTCAAACTTAGAAGGTCCAATTCATATTCGATTCATTTCATGCTCATTGCGTGTGACCTAAATGGCCCATAATTAAGCTGAATATTAATAAATCATATTTATTAATATAAACAATGATTGGTACCTAGCAGCACGTCATCGTTATCTAGATAATTAGAGTTATCAGTGGACTAAAAGCAATTGAAACCTGTGACTAAATTGAATTAATCTTTTTCTTCTATTATCCAATTAAACACAAGGCATGGAACGTGTCTCCCTTGTTATAGTGTAATTTAGGTTTCTTGATCTCCAAGTAAACTAGATAAGCGAATGAGCACAATATCATATATTATCTTATTCGAGCACGACCATGCATTTACTCAAGTCTTACTCATCAAGGGGCCCTTGGATATTATACTCCCATTACATAGGATGAACAAATCCTGTCTACATCACTCACATATCTCAGCATGATTTGTGGCATACCCAGTAATTGGTGTTATTACTATCTTGTTGCCGGACAAACTTTAACCAGCATCAAAGTATACGACTCCTCATCTAGAATCATGTACTGACTTCAAGTCGAAGGATTAAGCTCACCATTGTCACTATGAGAATCACTTATGACACTTACGTAACGATCCACGTAGCATTCTCATGACAGGTCAACCAGTACACCATTACTCTTAATGTTGTACCCATGTCTAGATATCAACATATCAATCCATCTACATGCTAATCTTGATTGCATTATCACTGTCCTTCTTAGTGATAATACTCGATTAGGGTTATTTATGAATAATAATTTATTCAAAGGACTTTATTATATAAATAATCATCCATTATTTATCATAATAAAGATATGCCTAAAATATATAAATGAATATATATAATGTCATGACACTAAATAATGATTGCCTCTAGAGCATAACTCCAACAACTTAGCCTTTACAAACATATTTAACAATTCCACAGATATACCCCAAAGAGTCAGCAAATTGACTAGTAATATATGAATATATGGATTCAGGATCATTTAATGCAAAAGCATCACATTAATAAATACGAAACTCACCTTTCATCATGGTCGACCGGTCCACAACCTCCTTTCGATCCAAAGCGTACACCCTACCGTGTCCTCCAGTTTTCTCTTGATTTCCTCCAGCTTTACGTTGATAACTTTGACTTCCCATGGGGTTCTCTTGACCACTTCGCGCGAGGGAATTCCTTCCTGTCCTTCCTTGTGTCTCCACGTCCCTCATTTGATTATTCGTACTACTACTTGGTCCATTTCCTTGAAACCTTAATCTTTTAGTCTTTCTGGGGAAATTTTTCATGATATGATCCCTTGCCCCACAAAGTAAACACCACCCATTCTTCTTCTAACAGACGGTCTCTTTATGACCTATTCTACCACAATAATTACATTCACCTTTAAATTGTTCACCATTCCCAATCACGTTGCCGGTTATCTGAGCATTTCGGTTCCTATTTCTACGACCAGCTCCTTGGTGAGGTTGATCCTCTTGCCAATTGAAACTTTCCACTAGGGCTGTATCAATGTCGAGGTCGAATGACAAGGTAGGACAAATGCTTGCTTCAATTTCCAGTACAGTCTCCACCACCTCGGTGTAGAACGTAGCCTAAGCAATATTATACTCTCTTGAATGTCACGACGTAGCCCTTGTTGAAACTTCTTAACCTTCCTTGCCTCTCCTTCTATCAACTGGGGCGCGTACCTTGCCAACTCAGTAAATTTAGCTTTATACTAGGCCACAATCATCTTTCCCTGAACTAAGTTGAGGAACTCTTCTTCGTTTCTATTCTTAACGCTCTCAGTTATATACTTGTCGTTGAAGTCTTTCACAAAGTTTGCCCAGGTGCGGGCAGTAACATTCTCCTCCCACTTCCTTTGTAGGAATGACCACCAATGCTGGGCCTCCTCTTTTAACAAGAAGATGGCATACCTCACATTCTGTTCCTCATTACATCCAAATACGGCAAAAAGTTTCTCTATCTGCATTAGCCTATTTCTGCCTCCTGAGGATCAGGAAGCCCTCGGAAGGTTTGCGCAGAACGCAAAAATTTGATCAGTAGGGCGTCCTGACTTGCATTTCCCCTAGCTCGGTTTTGACTTTCTTCTATTCCTTTAGCAGTACGTTCAAGTACCTCAGACATGCGGTCTAGTGCCGCCCATACTTTACTTGCGCTCCTATCATCTTGATCACTTGTCCCCCATGATGAACATGGTTAGTTTGTGCTGGAGTCGTCATTCTTCACATACAGTAAACAAAGTTATATTTCGATTCCCACAACATCAGATATATCTTAAAGACGTATAATCACAGATACGAGTAGTATCTCCAAGCAATTGATGTTGAAGCATACAAGCATTCAAATTACAATCAATTCCCATATCGGCCCAATGCCTAGACACGTAAGCACTCAAGCCTACCGGTATAGGTTTTCTCGAATCACTCAGTATTCAAAGGTCAATTATATTTATTTTCACCCCAGTCACGTTCTTGGAATGCTTAGGATCTAAAGCCTAAGCTCTGATACCACTTCTGTCATGCCTCAACTTGACCCCTCTCGGAGTTCGAGCCAAGGGATGATATTAGGTATAAAAAAGCAATCACGCTTACATAAATAATTACATCACTAATATGTTTCAACCCTTAGGTTGCAAACTAGTACAATTTGTCCTACACATTACGTCTAGTACAATCCAGTCTCTGGTACTACATTTATTACAACCCAGTACCTTATCAAGTTACTATTCAAACGTACAGCTGGTTCTTACCTCTACTCGTTCCACGTGTCCTTGAGTTGCAAGTCATGCTACCATTATGCCTCGCCGCCTGATATGTATATAGTTTAAAACTAGTCAACCATTAGGCTCAATGAGGATCTTTTCAAAAACATGTGCCCGTGTGCTCGCGTACAGTTAAACAAGTATATAAACTGTTAACAATAACCAATGTTAGCAAGCGAAAGCATAACATGATTCATTTCCATTGAGTAACTAATCACAGTACTCGATTTATCCTAAACATCTCCTCCTAAGGTCACCCTCAGGGATAACCTTGGCATGTTAGTGACCGAGCTTGAGTACTAAGATTTATATCGCTTATGATTTATCTCATCTATTCAGACCAGTAGATACTAGGATGTCGTTGCCTTCATGACACTAGAAGGTCGTAGCACTCAACTCATATCACTAGAATGCCATAGTACTCAAAACATATCGGTAGATTGCCGTAGCACTCCAATCATGTTACTAGAATGCCGTTGCACTCAAATCATGTCACTAGTATGTCAGAGCGCTCAAATCATGTCACTAGAATGCCAGAGCACTCAAATCATATCACTAGAATGCCGGAGCACTCAAAATATTACTATACATGGGCCTTAACCCAACATCATATTGGTGATCATCGTTTCATATAAGTGGGGTCTTAATCCATTAAGTGTCATCAATTATCGTTGTAATTTCGTATATCATCATGTCATGTAAGAGGGATCTTAATCCTACACTAGATTATAACCAACATGTAACATTAAAGGGTCTCAACCCTCTAAGCCATCATGAACCAGGGTACGTTAGGGGTTTCATATTACATATACATTCTTCATGTTCGAGTAGGTTCAAGTGCACTGGACCTTTAGACTTAGGTTTCAAGAGTCCTTTGCTAATGCCACATGTCATCCTTAATGAGTTAACCTGACATTACAAGTCTAGCATTAACTTGTGTTTGATTAATCGGGTTCAAGTCTCGTTCGACTTCCTTTCTTTGACTAATTACCCTTAAGGTCAACTCATTTGAACATTTACTAGGTCAAGGGTCATTTGATTTCAAGCTTTAAGTGATCCCTAACCCTTAAGGGACCAATCCCATTAACCCTTAATCATTCCTTAAAGATTAAGTAGGGTTTTAAGCCCTAATCAAACCATTTAATCATTCAAGCATAAGTTAATGGAATATTCCAAACATGCCTTCTTAAACTTCCTACTCATGTCTTAATCCTTTCTAATTGGATTTAGGATTAATTAAGGTCAAGGTACAAGCTAGGTCAGCATAGGGTACAAGGGAATGAAGTTCTTCGGGTGACTTGGACCAGTCGGGCCGCTATAGCGGCCTAAAGGGAGCTATACCGCCTCTGCTTGCAGAACGACAGCTTTGCTATTTTTCTGGAAGCTTCTTGTAACGGCCATAACTTTCTCATTTCTTAACCAAATCACCTCATTTTTGATTGTGTGTTTACCTTAGAATGTCTACTACACCTTTCATGTTGGGACTTACAGATATTGAGTGGATATCCCGACCAAAAACCTTGAACAAGTTTCTGCCCTCCTTCCTTTTGTACTCTGTTTTACGTTTTTCACTTTAAATCTAACTTATGTCCATTCTAGGTTATAAAATTCGGATTTCTCAATGTAGAGTTGTTCTCATATGTCCCATTTACATTATGTTTTCATCATTTAATTCAAGTCCCAAGTTCAAGTTCCAAAACAGTCCAAGACTTAGGGTTCTTTGATCTTATTTCTTCAATATCTTTCTCATTTCTTAAACATTTTCAGAGTTTTTTATATGGATTTGATCTTTGCAAGATTCTCTACAACTTAGAATCTAGAAATACGCAATTTGATCATGATTTGAATGCAAAATTCTGTAATCACAGAAACATCGCATATGGAGGTTTGGGAATTGTAACTCACTGTTTACGTTTCTTCTTGCCTCTGATCACCTAGGTATTGTTCCTTGATCCTTCCTGAGTTTCCTCAAAGCTTCCTTTTCAATTTTTCCCTTCTCTTCCCCTCTTTCTCTCCTCCCCGTTCTCCCTCGCTCTTTCTATCTCTCTCTATCCCTCTCTATCTACTCAGCTCATTGTGTGCAGAGAAGAGTCCCAATTGGGGGGTATTCGTACCCCTAATCACCAATAGGACTCCATCAAGTGTAAGGGAGAGAGCAAGAAAGGATGATGATTCACCCAAACTTGGGGTAATTTTCTTCAATTTATCCCCTTGGACTTTTACTATATGCACTCAAGCTCCTTGACTTTGATTTTTAACTTTTATAAATTATAGATAAGGCACTCAATAGGTTAAGTTCCTAACAACGTTAGTCCTTTTCCGTTAATTTTCGAACGATTTCCAATTTTCCTTCTTATAGGCCGTTAGTTTCTTAACGAAAATCTTTTCTTTTTAGTCCAACGACCTAACGGTCACTAACGATTGTCCTTTTAACTATTTTAAACACTTATTGAAATTTAAAAATTAAATTGTATTCTCGTTGATTTAATATTTATTAACGTAATTCCCCTTTTTGACTTAATAATTTTTCGAGGTCTCACAATTAGGGTTTTAGAAATAAAGAAACTTGTATAGAGAGAAACGGTGTATATTATGAAAAACCTAGAGAATACAATTTAGGCAGAGTACATAAGAGGAATAAGGCAATATCTAGGCAATAACTGCCTAACTAACTATCTATTACAATTTGCACTCGACACCCCCTGAAGTATCTAAAGTGCTATTAGCTTCACTAACTCTCCATTCTTGTATATCTCATCAATGTCTAAATATGTAATAATGCTCCAATTTTAAGGGAGAAATTGAACGGACGAAAGAAATCCCACATGCTAACCCAAGAAAGCATCTAATGGTTGTTGTTGGGTATATTTTATTCCGCTTGCCTTTTAATTTTTGTTTCTGGTCTTACTCAATGAAAAATTTGAGATCATGTTTTTTTTGTTGAGAGAGTTGTATAGAAATTCTTAAAAACTCAAGATATGTTCTCTTACAATTGAATTGATGGGAGTACTCGTATAGATTTGATTTAGTGGAAAATGAGTAGTGAAGGAGCACCAGTAGTTTTGGATTTTTTTGTTGTTGCTGAATTTGTACCATGGAGGTGAGTACATGAAGGCAGGGGGGGGGATGAGAGAGAGGGTGATTGTGACGGTGGTGGTGGTGGTTATGTTGAGTTGGTGGTGACTGGTGGTGGCGGTGATGATGGTGATTTAAAAAAAAGATTTTCCAGTTTTATATAATTAATAACTCAAATATAATAATTTAATTATTTATTTTTATGGATGATGAAGGACAAGAATATCTTTTTAATATTTTTTTTCTAAATTTTATATCACATCAGCGTCAAATAAGCATCACGTAGGATAAATATTGTCATCTAAGCTGGTCAACAATTTTAATTTAAATTTAGAGATCAAATTAAATTACGATAGTTCGTATATTTAACGGTAAAAGATCCAAGTTAGTACCTGAACTATCACATTTTTTACCATAACATCCTAAACTAATTGTTGGCCTGATCAACTCCTTTAAATATTTTAAATAAATCCAAACAGGTCTCTGACCCTAATTTTTAAGGTTTGACTTGTATATGTGACAACCTCCCTACTAGTTGGCGCCAGTGGATCCTACGTGGAGTGAAAGTTTAGAGGGAAAAAGCCAAATTACATGTCTACCCTTTTACATAGCTAAATTATTTTTATTTTCTTTTTTTCTTAATATTAATATTTTTATTTTTCATTTAAATCAACACCCTACCACCACCCTTCAAAATCAATCCCCACCACCACCATCACCACCATCTCTCATCAAATTCACCCCAACCACCAGCAGCATCATCACAACCACCACCACCACCACCCTCATCAAAATCACCACCACCAACCTGGACTTCAAGAAAAAAAATCAAGTCACACGGATCTCCAAGAACCCACCAAACTGAAACTCATTTCTCCGCCATCGTCCCCTGCAATTCGTCCTCATCACATCCACCAAACAGAGACACGCCAACAGAGACGCACCAAAATCAATAAAAAATTTTGGGGTAACACTACTACAGAACAGGAGAATAGCGACTTTAGCGACTGACAAGTCAAATAGCGAATCACTCAGTCGCTAAATGTTGGTCGCTATGGTCTGGTCTCTATTAGCGACCGTCTCTAATAGCGACTGTGTGGTCACGACAATCACTATTTAGCGACTGACAAGTCAGTCGCTATTTGCCACAATATTTAGCGACTGAGTCAGTCGCTAATTTAATAATTTCTATTTTCATTATTATTTATTAATATTCAATACTAATTAATATTAATTTATTTATAATTAATAATTAATAATTAATAATTATTTAATAATAATAGTTGTATTTTAATTATTATTTATTAATATTAAATATTATTTATTTAATAATAATTATTAAATATTATTAATTAATTATTATTAATAATTAATTAATAATAATAATTTAATATTAATATTAATATTCAATAATAAATAATAAATAAATATTGCAATTTGTAAAAAAAAATATTTGATTAATTATCCAAAAATGTAATAATTACAACAAATTTACATTAAAAATACAAATACAAATGACTAACGAAAAAATCGATCATCAATCGTGTTCTCGCGAAATAGCGTATCATCGGGCATCTGTGGGCGATAGACATCATCAGACGGCATGAACTGTGACGGCTGCTGCTGCGGCTGCGGCTGAGACTGGGACTGCTGCTGCGACTGCATCAACTGCTGCATCTGCGCCAGCTGCTTGACCAACATCCGTTGGGTCTCCCTCATCTCCTCCATGTCACGTCGCCACTGAGGTGGGATCGTATCACGATCGGCAGAGGAGGACGACGAGGGTCCGGGTCGACTGTGAGATGAAATTCCAAGTATCTGACGACCCTGAGGCCCAATGCCGACGATCCGATTTTCACGCGGTCTACCACTGCGTGGAATAAGAGCTGCAGCCAAACATTGTAGAACTGCTTAGCATCAGCGTTGGGTTCTTCCTCAACATTCTCCTCCCAATTAATTCAGGGCCCGCTGCATCCCTAACCATATCATCCATGCCCTCGTCCGACTCTTCCCCTTCTTCCCTGTCAGTGATCATATCTATTTCTGTTTCATTGATCGGAGGATTATTCGGATATACAAACTTCGGTAGTTGTTCTCCTTGAGCAATCCACCTCGTG
>JAOWAN010047822.1:0-14119 GCA_028566635.1 Lobelia cardinalis
TATCCCTCACCAAATAAAGTACATGGGGCTCAAACCTCAAGCCCGTGAACCACAGGGGGGTTCCTCCACGTTAACCCCATAATTTATTTTGCCAGCACAATTAGTTGATTTTGATATCGTTCATTTTGTACAAAATAACAGTTGGTATGAAAAATAGATTTTGATAACAAATTATATATATCTGCAAAATGTTTAATTTAGCTTATTCTATCTGTAGCCTTGCTTGGGCGGAGACTCGAAAACTTTAATGTTTGTCAATGTTTCACCTGACCCCTCATCTGTGGGAGAGTCACTCTGCTCATTACGGTTTGCTGCAAGAGTGAACTCATGCGAGATTGGGATCCCTCGGCGCCAAACCATCCGTCCCTTAGATTCTCGATTGAGTTATGGATAAAGTTGCAAATTTGACTTCTAGCATATGAAGAGAAGTATACTTGTACTGTGTGAATATGGTTTGTACTTTGTGTAACTGTGTGTAGGTGTTATCTTTCGGAGTGGCAGGGATAGCTTGGCTATTGCCAAACTTACTGATCGTTTTTGTTAATTATTTGAAACGATGATTATGTAGGCAACATTTTGTTGCAAATCGGCAGGATTCATTGTTATATTGACAGAGTTGATCCATTTCTATGTAGAGTGTGTGTGTGTGTGTGTGTAATTATTTGCAGTTGTACATAATGATTTGTGCAAATTATGTTGCCTGTTGACATGATCGATTCAATAAATCATTTAAGAGCGGGCTTTTCAAATTTCTTTGTATTCGTGAGTCCCGATTCTTGGTGCAACTCCTTGCAATACAGATACTGTTTGAGGCCACAAATAGAATCGCGAAGATCATCCGAAACAAGGAAATATTGGTAGTACTTTGTAAGCCAAATAACCCAATTTGGCAGGACTGCCAAAAATTTGTGTCAAAAGTCCAAACCAAGATAACGCGGATCAAAAGTACAACCAGAGCGGCAACGTTTCATCCATTGGATTTAATCGCGATGTAATTGAAAATATCAATTCTCATAGCAAAGGTCGAAACTCAGAAATTTTTGCAGAATTAGCACCAGCTGCACTTAAAATATATTTCAAAGGAAAAGAAACGAAATTGGTCAGAGAACATCTTAGCCAATGATGCCTATTACCAACTTATTGGAGTAAGGGATAATGGTAGAGAGATCATCCGAAGAAGAGGATGACATGGAATCACGTATTTTTAACTCTACATTGTCAGTTTCATGACTAATTAACAACAGTGTTCAATGACATAACCACTTCTCGCTCTTGTAAAAAAGTATCGCAAAAGAGAGTTTTTGGAAGATCAGCCCTGCGTGTGATTACTTAAGCATTAGCCAAAAACTAATGCTAAAATGTACTTCCACAGTGTGAGAGATGATCCTTCGAAACCATATGATGAACAGAGAAGAGAAAGTGTTGATATTTAAGATTCTGCAAGAATAATGAACCAACCTGCATAAGGGAGATTGGCTGCGGATCTCCCTTAGCGGCAAACTTGCGAACCACTTTACACCATGAAAGTTTCAATTGTAAACCATGAAGTATAATAGTGAACCATGAAATATGTGAATCATGAAATTTATAACGAATCATGAAATTTATAACGAACCATGAAATTTATAACTTTAAATTATGAAATATGTGAACCATGAAATCTGTAATTGTAAAACATGGAATTTACCACTATCAAACATAAAAGTCAAAACCGACATCCTATAGTAGTATTATGATGAAGTTATTATTTGAAACATATTATCAATGCCAATGAAAAAGTAGGAGAGTTAAAACTAATCAAACATAGGAGGTTTCGACGAAATTGAGATGATTAAAACCTACATCTTTCATTGTGACTACCAAAACGAAGACCAATTATGGAATCCACACCATTTTTTTCTGCATCAGAGTTGTTTCTGGCTATCTCTGTTCACTTTCTTTCCAACGGATATATGTTCTCCACATACTCATTGATGGCAGCTTGCCACAAGCGCCGGTGATCAGTGGCATCCTCCAAGCCAATTATTCTGGTTGATTTGAGAAGTGTACCATCATTCTCGTAGTGAAGAAGCCTCAAGTCGCCATGTCTGGTTCCTTCTCCCACAAAGAATCCTTCCAAGTTGCTATGTCCAGTTCCTTCTAACACAAAGAACACAGAAGAATTTCTAGTGCTTATGAGTTCACTGTGTTCACTTGTAAACTCTAAGGGTGTGTTCTCATGGATGATTTTCATCCATGATTTTTGATTTTTAACTTTTCTCTTTCATTGGTCCCACAGTTTTTCTCTCTATCTCTCTCTTACTTTTTACTTTAATCATTACAAAAATCCAAAACCAAATCACAAAAATCACTCACAAATCTTCCTTGAAACCATGAATCCAAATTTCATCATCATCGCCAAACATCAACAACTTGGAGTTATCATGATTAACTATGGCTAAATGCCCTTTAAATCGCACGACCCGAGCTCGATGACCAATTAGACCTCCCCCTATATTGTGTGGGAGTTCCATCATCTGGAACTTTTCATCCTTTACATTAAAGGAAACCAAATTACCATCAAAATTTGGTTTCCAATATATAATTCCATTCATGCACAAACTGATTGGGAATAGACGTAATTAATGTTATCGCATTGCTCAATTTTTCTCCATTCTCTGCTAATCCCAACGGTAAAAACCTCTGCAGTCCAAGTATCTAGATCAGTCCAAACACACAGCACTTTATAATGGTTATTCACCGGATCAAAACCAAACGAATACTGCGGAGTATACCAGTAAGGCATGGCCAAACATGAAACAGGAAGCCCAACAGTTTCACCCGTTGCAAGGTTACAAACAAGGGCCTTGCGGCTATAGTCAAACAAACAGAATATACCATTGATGACTTCGGAAGCCTGCTGATATTTGAATCCAAACCGTTCGGCATCAACGGTCAGGTGATGACGTACCTCTCCCTCATCGTTTATGGTGTAGAAAATCCGTTTCAGATTACGGGATATGGAAAAGAGGACGGGGGTTGGCGCGGCGGCGGCGGCAGGACGAGTTTTCGTGTAGTAGTTGAAGTGTGCTGCTGCAAAATCGGGGCGGCGAATCAAGTGGTTCCAGTGCTTAGAAACGCACCTGAATCGCGTCAAAGTCTTGGCTGGAATTCTCTTGAGAATTGCAATCAGCACGCCGTCGGCGGTTACGGGTGTGTTGTTGATCATCTTTGCCCCTGAATTCATGCTTGCTGGTATTGATCACTTGGGATTATATATCATAATAAGAATCCTAATTTGCGGAAATTCATAAGCCTAGTTGGAGTAGGAGAGTCTCTCCGGCTTGAAACCGGACCGAGTCCTTGTGAAATCTGAACCAATGATTTGTAGAAACCCTAGGTTTCCATACTCGATGATACACGGCAATCATTAAATTTTTTTTTTATTTATAAAATAAGATTTTAATTAATATAAAATTTAAATCTCACAATTAAGTTTATAAAAATAAAATATTACAATTAAATTTATAACATTTTGTAAGTACAAAAAGTTCAAAACTAGATTTAGACCCCTGCTACGCACGGAAAGATTTAACAATATTAGTTTAAAAAATTTAATTTGAGTTTTATCACTCATATTAAAAAAAAAAATCACATTGATGCCAAAAAAAAATATATATAATTAATTTACAGATCTCTTTTATACTTTTATAATTTCTTAGTATGCTTAAGTTAGATGGAAGGATATTGGAGGAGGGGGGAGGCTATGTGATAATTTCCCCCAAACAAACAAAAAAAATAAATTAAAAGGTAATTTGAGTATTTTATATGGTCAGTTGAGAGAAACTATTGTCACTTCTTATATTGCTTATATGTGTTTAATGATAAAAAAATTTTGTTGTAAAGAAAAATTTTCATGCTCAATTGTTATTATTTTGTAATTCATTGGTTACTTGTAATTTCATCAATCATATCCACATATTGTTAATAATATAAATATTATCAAATTTTACATTTTTAAATATTGTTTATTTAGATATAAATGTAGAAATAATATTTTTTATGCTTGAAGTTAAAAAGAGTTAAAATTTCATATCGATATACATGTTATGCATTTTTGAAACGGTCGAAATTCATTATGCAATTAGTCAAATTTGAAAGGTCTTTTTTTATTGGTATGATAGCATTCATATTTATTACCTGCAATAAAGTACTATTTTAAAAAATATTAATAAATTATATTTAGTTTAAGTAAATGATAGTAGAACTCTCATAGTTAACATATAAAAGAATAACAAAAAATGGAGGTGCAAATTAAATTAGCTAAGAAAGAAAATAAAAAAATTAATCAAAATGAAACATCAAAATAAACCAAAAGTATTGGAAAAGCATAAATATTCATTTTTTCTTAAACCAAAATCCAATGCAACAGCATAAATATTCATGGATGATGTTTTCATATTTTTCTAACTAGATAAATTAAAGGGGCTAAATGTAATTAAATGTTACACAATTAAATTTTAATTAAATACCTAATTATTTTTAATATTTATTAAAATTGAAATAATAATTAAATTTTAATTTAATTAAATTTAACTATAATTAAATTATACATTAATTTAATTCTATACTAAATGAATTTAACTTTAATTAAATATTATTCTAATTAAAATTTGTCTTAATTACAATTAATACATTAATTCAAATAATATCTAATTAACTTTTAATTAAATATATAATTAAATTTAACTTTAATTATAATTAGTATCTTAATTAAATTTTATCTTAATTATAATTAATATCTTAATTAAATATATCTTAATTAAATAATTAATACCTTAATTAGATATTACCTTAATTAAATATACCTTAAATTAATCCTACCCTAATTAAATCACCACCCACCACCAGCACCAAATCAGCACCACCACCATCACCAAACCAGAAACACCATCACAAACAACCACCTTCACCAAACCACACCACTACCAAACAACCACCAACCACACCACCACCAAACAACTACCAACCACACTCTCCAAACCAGCACTACCACCCAACACAATCCATAGCCACCGTCACCACCACCATTCCACCACCCCCAACCCTCATCTTCTTTATGCTGCACCACCACCACTTCACCCAACTAAACTCCGGCGACTCACCTCTCTTCGGTTTTGCCCATTTCTTAACTACAAAACCAGCGAAAAATGGAACCCCTCACCTCTCTCTTCTTCTCTCTTTCCCTTGTTCATGTCTCGCTATCACCTAGGAAGGGTTCGAAAAATAAATTTGGGTTCAACACCCAAGCTTCAAATACAAATCTGCAACACCACCATCAAATCACCACCCATTGCTTTAAGCCTCTCTTGATGTCAAAATCGAGACCAAAACAAACTCTTTCTGGTCATAAAAGTTTGCGTCCCAACGGTGGTTGGTCCTTTCTTTAAAGGACTCCTGTCCTCTGCTCTGTTTCTCTCCTTTGAAAATGCAGGGGCAGATTTACCAAAAGCACCAAGGGGGTCTAGATCATCAAATACACTTCCACTAGGTGATGAACCGCTTACCTTTGCATTTCCAGTTTTGCAAAAGCTTGCTAATCTCTTCGAGTGGATCAGTGAACAACCCTGGTAAAAAAGCTTCTTTAAAAACTAATTTTTCTGCCGGTGGGCGATTAAAGAAAAATTAATTTTTTTCCGTTGGGAAACCAAAAATTAAAATTTCGTCGTTGAACGTTAAACTTTGAAAATCAATTTTTTCGCCATTGGGCGATTAGAGGAAAATTAAGTTTTGCCGGTGGGCGATAAAATTAAAATTTCGTCGTTGGACGTTAAACTTTAAAATTAATTTTTTCGTCGTTAGGCGACTAAAAGAGAAATTGATTTTTGTCGTTGGGCAACCTAAAATGTAAATTTTTGTCGTTGGACCTTAAACTTTGAAAATTATTTTTTTTTTCGTTGGGCGATTTAAAGAAAATTAATTTTTTCCGTTGGGCGATAAAATTAAAATTTCATCGTTGGATGTTAAACTTTGAAAATTAATTTTTCTGCCATTGGGCGATTAAAAGAAAATTAATTTTTGCTGTCGGGCGATAAAATTAAAATTTCGTCGTTGGACGTTAAACTTTAAAATTAATTTTTTTGCCGTTGGGCGACTAAAAGAAAAATTAATTTTTGTCGTTGGGCAACCTAAAATAAAAAATATCGTTGTTGACGTTAAACTTTAAAATTAATTTTACTTCCGTTGGGCGATTAAAGAAAAATTAATTTTTGCCGTTGGGCGATAAAATCAAAATTTCTTCGTTGGACGTTAAACTTTGAAAATTATTTTTTTCGCCGTTGGGCGGCGATTAAAAGAAAATTAATTTTTGCCGTTGGAAAATTAAAATTAAAATTTCGTCGTTGGACGTTAAAGTTTAAAATTAATTTTTCCGTCATTGGGTGACTAAAGGAGAAATAATTTTTGCCGTTGGGCAACCTAAAATAAAAATTTTTGTCGTTGGACGTTAAACTTTAAAATTAATTTTTCTGCCGTTGGGCGATTAAGAGAAAATTAATTTTTGCCATTGGGCAACCTAAAATTAAAATGTCGTCGTTGGACGTTAAACTTTAAAATTAAATTTTCTGCCGTTGGGCGATTAAAAGAAAATTAATTTTTGCCGTTGGACAACCAAAATTAAGATCCCTTCGTAGGACGTTAAACTTTAAAAGTTAATTTTTCCCGCTGTAGAACAATCCAAATAAAATTAAAATGTTGTCGTTGGACGTTAAACTTTTGAACTTAATGGTTTAAGTTTTGCTGTTGAGCGTTTCTTCGCATTAAATATTTTCATACACCGTTGGGGATTAAAATTTCATTCTTAGCCGTTGGGCATTTGAATTTCAAAAGCTTTTAACCTTTTTCCGTTGGGTATTAAGATTGATATATATTCAATCTTAAAAAAAAATAATTTCTCGCTGTTGGGCGTTGTTTTCTTAAAGAGAGCGTTATGATTTTCGTCTCTTCGCCGTTGGGCATTTTGTGGGCATTGGCCAAATATAATATTTTGCCATTAGGGCACATGCTTGGGTTGACAGTAAAAATACTTGGGCATTTTAGCATAAGCATGGCATGTCATGAATCTCAAAAAACAAAAAAAAAATGCATCATCTTTTACACTAAATTTTAGCGTGCACATTATTTTAGCAGGCATTGCATTTCTTTCGTCATTGACCGATACAAAATCATACATTACCATGAGCACTTTTTTGCATTCTAATTCATGCATAATCATACATTCATGAATCCATAAAAATAATCATGGTCACAAGTGACCCAAAAAGCACAAAAAATATCATATTTTTCATGCTTGAGCATTTCATCAAACACTTGGTGCGCATGCTTTTGGTTATGTTTTTTTTTTTTATAGCATAAATCATGCATTGCTAATCTTCACATTGAACATACAAACATCACAAATCACTTCTCATCAACAAGAGCATCACATTTACCAATTTTTGCAAAATTAAATTGCAATTTTTGGATTTTTACTCACGCCATGAACAAGGGCTCAAAACTTCAAGAAAACATAAAAATTGATGAAGAAAATTGTCCTAATCTTGCATATATATATGTTAAGAGAATATTTTCTACCTCATTGAGAGCCTGTTTGGCCATAGCATGCGACGAAAAATCGGGATGAAGGTTGGAGACATCAAATGGGTTTAAGATTGCATATCCCCTTTGATTTCTTCTCAATCCATGATTCTTTCTAGTTCTAGCGCTACTTGAAGATGCCATTGATGAAATTTGAAGAAGATTGGTGAAGAAAAATCAAGCTTTGGGACCTTGGGTCTTTAATGAAGGTTTTGGGTTCTTGAAGAAGGAAAGAAGAAGAAAGAAGAAGATGAAGAAGAAGAGAGAGAGAAGGGCACGGTTTTTGTGGGGGAATGGAATTAACCCTCCCTAAGCCGGCCACTTTGGGCAAGGGTAGGTGTGAATTTCCAACTATACCCCCTCATCTCTTTCGGTGCAATTAAAATGTCTCCGGGGTCCCGAACGTACTCTCGAGAGACTGAAACTTCGCCGAATTCAATTTCGTCAACACCAATGTGACGCGGTGTGTCCTTTGATAAATTCATGCTTTTTACTTGCTCATGCTTGCGCAAAAATAAAATATTTTTGGCTAAAATCTCGCTCTTAAATGAGATCACGCTGTTTCTAAAATACTTTCAGCTAAAGTTCTCGCTTTTAAACGAGATTACGCCCTTTAAAATTTTTTCAAAGTAAAATTCTCGCTCTTAAATGAGAAAACACTTTCCAAAAAGAAATCATTTTGCGTGATTCTTGCATTTCCACGAATTACGTGTGGTCTGATTTCTCCATCTTAAACGAGAATACGTAGGAAACCCCAGAAAGGTTCGACCGTGTTCGGGCCAAAAATGGTGGTCCGTTCATGTCGACGATGTTGCTCGCTCGTTAATTACCCGCGCAAGCATCGTCGCCGAGGGGCTCTGTAGACACCCCATTTTTGACCCTAGTCGATAAAATATTTTACTAGAGGGTTTTAATAAATGAAATTAATCTAAAAGTGACATTAATAATTAAGTTACTAAGATTAATAAATATGCATACTCAAATGTTGCACTTATACATGACTAATGTGGTGTAACAATTTACTTTGTAGGATGAAGGTGAGAAAAGATAAAAAGAGAACACTTTCTCTCAAAAAAATGATCATCCTATCAAGCTCCCAAATAGGAGACAAAGACATGCCAAAAATGGAAGAAGAGTAAAATGATATGGATAAGAAATGTGCAATTAAGGATTGATGATTTAACACTTAGGCACATTAGACAATAGGTTGTATCACCTTTTTGCTTAGAAAAAGGCCAAAATATCAGAACAGCTAACAAGGCCGGTCCGACTCCATTTGGGCCGGTTCGGCCTAGGTGAGCTATTTTCTGGATTTTTGTCCTTTTTAAAAAGGGCAAAAGGGTTAAAGCTCATGATACTTTCCAAGAGTATTTAGGACATTTTGGACCTGTAAAGAAGGCTAGATACTCCTCCCCAATTATAAATACCTCACCATTTATTCTATTCAACAACCTTGGAACCCCCTTGATCACCCTAAAAGATCTCTCATTAAACTCCCTAAAATCATCTCTTTAACATTTAATCAATTGCTCATCCAGAAAGAAATCACTCTCTCTCATCAATCATCCTAATCTCTCTCCTCCATAAAACACCATCACACAAGAACTTAAGAGTTATAAAACACACATAAACATAAAACATTATCCTCAAGAGTATTAAGAGTTAGAAGACATTAAAGAGAGTACATTAACTTGAGCTTCTTTACTTACTTCTTTCATCTTTAACTCCATCCACCTAAGCTAAGGAGTATTCATCATTCACAATTAAATTATCCAAACCCATTGGGAGTAGGTGAGTTTACTTCTTACCTTTTTATCTTGTACAAGTTCTTCATCTCTTTCATTCCTATGTAAGTAACTTGAAATCCCACTTGGTGATAAATCAAGTGGGTAATATGTGTACATTCTTTATATGATATGCATTTATGTTTGGAGGTAAGTCTCCCTTTAAATGATTGTTCTTTATTGCTTACATATATACTATATATATTATAGCATATAATGTGTAGTCCTCCAAGTTTGGGATTACAACTCTCACTACTTGTGAGTTGATTTATATACTATATATATATATATATATTATAGCACATAATGTGCAAGTTCTCCAAGTTTGGGATTACAAATCTCACTACTTGTGAGTTGATTTATGTACTATATATATTATAGCACAGAATGTACAAGTCCTCCAAGTTTGAGATTACAAATCTCACTACTTGTGAGCTGATTTATATATATATATATGTATATATATATTGTCCTTGAAAGTGTGGATTATAAATCTTACACTTTATGAGTTGATCAGGTCTTTACATTTTATTACAATGCTTTTATATATATATATATATTTATATGTTATATATATTATGCACATAATGTGTAGTTCTTAAGGAGTGGGATTACAAATGTTACTCCTTGAGTTAATTTATAAATATTAATACATATATGTATAAATTTATGTACATATCCAATGTGTGATTTTAAAATCCAATCTTTAAATTAAATACAAGTCTTTCAATTTCTTGTACATACAAATTGTGATCCTCAAAGTGTGGAATTAATCTCCATCTTTGGGTTATGATTAAATCTTCCTTCTTCATCTTTTTTCTTCTAAATGACCATTAAAGGATCTAGAGATGAAGGAGTGCATGTGTTCATGAATCTCACAAAGATTCACTCTTTTTCTAAGAGTTTTAAAATGAATACACTAAGAGTCATTCTTAATCTAGTGATAATGGCCATTCTTTCAAAATCCTAAAAACATATCTCTTGCAAATACTAATTTTTTTCAATCATTCCTGTGCTCACAAAATATCTTCTAAATGATAGTGTTATTTCCAAAGTCCTTTCATGACTTGGATAATGATACTTGAAGGATGACAAAGAACGGGAGTATTACTCCTAAGCTTTTTACATAAAAGCACAAGCATTATTTTTTCACTTGCATGATTAAAATGTAAAATTTTTCTTCTCAAATACATGACTAAAGTGTACATCCTTTCTTCTCTTACATGCTTTAAATGATGATGAGACCATGCTCACTTTTGCATCCTTCTTGAATCTCATGTAATCAACCAATTCACCGACCAATAGGAGACATGCATGCTAGAACATTATTAAGAGACCAAAAGGATGAATTGGGTGCCTAATCCCTTCCCGATTCGTAACTTAGCCCCCGAACCTACATTCTGTACACAGTAAAAGGCTTGTGCTTCTGAAGTCTAAAACACTAAACGGAGATGGCGACTCTTAATTTTTCAAATAAGTTGAGTGGTCACTAAAGAGAAACCCGCGTTGTACCAAAGTTCTCATCGCAAACGCACAATGACACATCGTCATTCGAAGGAAACTTCGATCAATTAATCGTTGATCCGAGGGCGCGAGAACGAGGATTCTCACAAGTCCCCTCCTTTTGTGATTTTGACACTTTTTGACTGGATTTTGTGGTCCTCCTAGGCTTTTTGAGGCTTAGGGTGCATTTGTCCCCCCCAAGCTTGCTTTGTTGGTTGGTTGTTGCTAGGGATGGCAACGGGGTGAGTTAGGGGCGGATATCTTCAAAATCGAACCCAATCCGTCTTTCTCACTCCCAGCCCTGGATCCGCCCCGCCCCGTAATTTCAAAGATTCGAACCCGCTCCGCCCCACCCACATTCATAAAATTTAAATTTTTTTTCATATTGAATTCAAAACTAATTTTTTTTTTAAATTTTGTTATATTTCTTATTCAATTCAAGCACTCAAAGTCTAAAAATATCACTTATTCAATGTATACTATGCATATATTTTCTAAAAACATAGACATAACACTAGTCTGGATGGGGCAGGTTGGAATCTTAACTCGAACCTGCTCCGAACCCGATCAGATCTTAAAAATTTATGAGAAAATCGGGTTTTTCGGGACGGGGCATCATCGGGTTCGAATCGAGTTATGAGAAATTGCCATCCCTAGTTGTTTCCTTGGACCACCTTGATTAGCTTGACCTCCAAATTTATGTTCTCTTAAACCTACAAGCCAAATGTTAAACTTAATCAATATAAAGTGCAACATTTTAAATCATGCCCAAAATGCAATGTGTGTGCAAATGTGATATTGTGCTATGTGCTATTTGACATAGTCTTATGTTTGCACATTAATTTATGGTCAAATATGTAAAACTTGAGCACAAATTAAGGTCCAAAAATGGAATTTCTACAAAGATGTACTTTTAGCAGCAGTAGATTGAGACTGTTCTGGATCATTTCAACCACACAAACTTGTTATTCACATCCATGAGGACTTTGTCATCGGAAGACAACTTCGATTCCATGCATGATAGATACTTGTTGGGTAAGCGTAGCATCTTGTTCCACCAATTTCAGAATAGCATCATTCAATGGGTACTGATCACCCAACATTGTTCAATCAACTAGAAAAAAGAACACACAAGGATGAAAGCACCAATGATAATATAGTATCTAACGCAATTCGAGTCGTTGCACACTCCAGAAGGTGAGAAGAATTGGCAACAAGGAAGAAGATGTTTTCTTATTCTCAATGCTTTTCTGATACCATAAGCATATATAGCTCTGAATTACTAAAATATGGCTAATGCTAATTCAAAGGATAAAGTCAAATTAAAATATTGAAATCATTGTAATCACATCAATTACGATGAACTATATATGGTATCTCCTTGAAGGCCTCAATCTCGTACACTTCGGCGTAACTTTGGTGCATCAATTTGTTGCCCAATTTCAGCAGATTAACATTATTTTACAAAATTTTAGGGATTGAAATATAATAAGTATATACTTAATAGGATTTAAATAATGTTTTAATAGGAAAAATTATCACTCATCTTTGACCGAGGGAATAGTTATATTGACGATCTGGATACTCAAATTATAGCATAGATATCCAGAAAATTGAATTCCAAAGTTTAATTATTAATGTAATTAGATCATTGAGATCTCAATGTATATACAAAAAATTAAAAGAAATGAGGAACTTTTATGTGATATTCTAAAATCGAAGGTCGGGTAATATTGCTTATAAAGATTACAATAAATTGGATTTCTTATGTGAAAATTTCAATAACATATCTTATTACAATAACTTTAGTAGAAAAAAAAAACTACTTTAAATCATATTTTGACCATACAGAATCAAGAAACACTAAAAGAGAAGAAAACATCCCAATCTCTAGTAGAAAATCCCAAAACACAACAAATGACATCGTTCATCAAGCATGTCGTTCTTTTGGTAGTCTTGCTCTCCATCCTTGAGGATCCTCGAAGAAACGCATGCACCATTAAATCTAAGATTCCCTATAAAACACCATTTACATGATCAATTTTGGTAACTATACAAATATCCATATTTGTAAGATTTTTCGCTTGCAATCTTGTCGGAGATGTAACCGATTCATCTAAACCTTTTCGATTGTAGAGGTAAATCTCTTCAATCTTTCTTGATTTCCTCCGAAGGATTATAGACCTAGTTCTAAAACTTTTCGGTTCCATATCAGATTTGGACTGTGTGCACTAGTAGATCTAAACTTGATTTCTTGCACAATCTTCGGTTGAAAAGAAAAAGAACCCACCCGAGTCAAGAAGAAGATGGGTTGCATTTTTTTGGCATGGTAAGAAAGGGGAAGAAGGGGAGAAAGGTAATTATCATTTTTATGCTTAATTTTAAATTAGTCAAATGTTGGAGTTAATGATTGACTAACGAAAGGACTATTTATGTTCAGATTTTATGAATTTTCACTAGAATTATCCCCTTTTAAAGTTTAGGGACTATCGATTAAGTTTCTAAAAATTTAGGGACCATTTGTGTAGTTAACCATAATTACAGTAATAAGATCATTGTTACAGTTGAAATATCTCAAGCATAATATATAACATTTGAAGATGGATAAATGAAAATCCAGTATCACTAACTTATAACACGTACCTTTCGCATGCTTGTTTCAAATGAGATCATCGATTTTTATTCTATATATTGGAAATTGGGTAATTATTTCAATCAGACAGGTCCGATGTTGTTTGTATAAGAGATTATGTTGGGATTCGGTAAATAATTCATTGATCATGATGTGTTTAAATAGTTGTACAAGGCCATAAGAGTAAATATAAATTCAAGGTAACCTATGCTAAGTACAACACACATATATAAGGGAAATATACAATGTACACATCTATTCTATACGCCCCCTCAAGGTGGACGGCGGGAGGTAAGTCCAAGCTAGGATCTGAGTAGAAGAAACGGGGAACGAGAGAGTGGCTTCGTCATAACGTCAGCCAACTGATCACTAGCAGAAACATGAGTGACACGCAGAATACCACGCTGAACCTGCTCGCGGATGAAGTGAAAGTGATGAGAGAAACCTTAATCGATGGAAGCGATTAAGAACTCTTTCAACAACGGAAACGTAGGAACGTTGATTGATAGTAAAATATGGGTGGCTAATCAACCCAACAATCGCAATTGATTGAAGAACTGAAAAGATAATTAAATGAATGCTATTA
>JAOWAN010047833.1:0-14116 GCA_028566635.1 Lobelia cardinalis
TGCCAAGTGTCATCAATTATCTTCAAATTTATTTTTATTTAATTTATTAAATAATATTACATTATTTAAATCATATAATTTATATATCTCTTTATCTTATTTAAATTTTATTTTACATAATAAATATTTAATTATATTCAATAAGATTTGAATTTAATTTATAATTAATATTTTTATATTTTATCAATAATTAATTTAAAATTTAAAGTTATATTTATTTGATTTATTTATGTAATAATTTAATAATATCAATTTGAAAATTTAAAAAATAAAAAATAATATAATTCTGAATAAAAAGAGATATTTTGCCTATCTCGTATCGTGTTTTGTTAAGACATATCATTAGGTGCACATTCATTTTAAAAGTCTAAACTCTCATTTCTCTTTTAATTTGTACTTGATATAGGCTTGATTTTACCATAGGATTAGTTTTTTAATCTTTGATTAATTACCTAATCATGTTTATATGATTTAATTAAGTTTAAAATGAAATTAAGGCTTAAATAATTAATTTTTAACTAAGGTACAAGTCAATTCAACCTCGGGTACAAGCGGGTAATACACTGAAGCAGTCGCTGCACTGCAGCGCTCATTTGTGCTGGGGCGCTCACCTTCAGATTCTATTTTTCTCTTGTGGTATGTTTTAAAGCAGCTTCTTAAAATGGCCATAACTCGCTCATTTCTCAACCGATTTACCCCATTCTTGATTATTTGTTTTCCTTACGAAATCCTCTACAAATTTCATGTTGGGAGTTTTCAGATATTTGATCAATAGCACACCAAAAACTCAGAGCAATCCACTGAGCTCTCTCCTTTAGGTTATATGCTACACACTCCTATTCTAGCACCAATTCCTCAATACTCAAGCCACTAAACTTCATTTTTTCTACATAGGGTCATTTTTCATGATCTTCTACATTTTAGGATCAAGAATCACCATTTTTCATTGAGATTCACCATTTAATTCTTGTTCAAAGTCTTAAGTTCAAAATTGTTCTTCAATTGTGATTTATGGTTTTTCATCCATTTCTCTCTCATTTTCTAACCGATTTCAGTGATCTTTATACCGTTTTAATCCTTGTGAAATTATCTACAACTTAGAATCAAGAAATATAAAAAAATGATCAAGATTTACAGGCATAATCCTTAGAACACAGATTTGAGGTTCTTGAATTTTAGCAAGAAATAACTCACCTTTTTGCCTCTTTCTTGGTTATTTCTTCAATGGAGATTGATTCTTGATCCTCCCAAAGTGTCCTTAAATCTCAAGTTTGATCGCTCCTCCTTTTTCCTTCTTCTTTTTCTTCTTCTTCTTCACCCGTTTCTCTTTCTCTCTCTCTCTCTACAATTTTCGAAAATTCAGCCATGGGAGGCTACTATTGGGGGTATTTATACCTTTAGCTTGCAATCATGTTCAGCCAAGTGGAAGCAAGGGAGAGGGGCTAGGTTGGATGACTAATCTAGCCTAGTCTAGTAATTTTTCATTGTAGGTCCCTCAAATTTCCAAAATTAACACTTAAGCACATTAATCGTCATTTTTATTTTCATTTGAGCACCTCAACATTTCTAAAAATCATGGACAAGTCACTAAATGGTTGAGAACTTTAACTCCATTAGTCTTCGTTAATCTTTTTCCGTTATATTTCTAACGATATTTTAACTTTCTTCTTATGCTCTTTTCTAACGGAACTTCTTTCTTTTTAGTACTAAGACATAACAGACATTAACATAAGGTTTCTTGACGCATATAATCCACTCTAGAGCAATTTTCTTAATATGCTTTAATGAAAGTTATTAACTTGTCCATTTATTTATTTATTTAACTTTGACAGACGCGACACCTATTTTTCGGCTAACGAATTTTCGAAATCTCACAAAATTGGTCAATTTGGTTCAGTTAACGATATGAGCGGTTTAAATTCACACCCCTACTTCATACTCCCTTCATATTTTTGTAGTATCAATTATTTTGATCATTTTATGAATTATATATGTTCGCATGTTTGTACGATATTTATGAATTTTACAAGACCATTTTTCATAATTATAACATATTAAATATCTTATAAATGGGCTCAGTGGAGCCCATCTCAAATGAACAGTAATTTGTTACATGGAAATTGAGATGTGTGTGTCAGAAATGAAAGATAGAGAGGGAGAGGGAAGGTGGGGTGGGGGGGTTGAAGAGACTGAGACTGTGAGTGTAAAAAAAAGAATGTAATAGGGAGGGATAGGTGTGGTGGAAAGGTAGGGATGGGTAGAGTTTGTAAGAGTGGGGGGCGGAACCGACTTTTTCTTTTGGGTTTTTTTTTTCTATTTTCTTCTTTATTAATTTAAAAGTTAAACATTTGTTGAATGCGGGGCGAAGCCGGCTTTTCCTTTTGGGTTATTTTTTTTTCTATATTTTTCTTTATTAATTTTAAAGTTAAATATTTGTTTAAAATTAATAATTTTTGCATTCTTCTTTTATTTTCATTTATTAAAGTTTTTTTCATTTATAAGGGGCAGTGTCATTAATTTAAAGTTTAAATACTTTTAATAGAAAATAAAATGTATTTTTATTAATATTTTTTCCATTATTATTTTAAATTTAATTTTTATTTTTTTTCTGCGCCGTGCCCTCGAGCACGGGCATTCACTAGTGCATTAATATAAATGGATTAATTTGAACCGTTAATTTAAAATTTTAGTTTTGAATAAATTTGATTTTAAATAAAATATTAATTAGTTCGATGATTAATAGAATAAAATTTAAACACATCTTAAATTAAATTAAACAAATATAAATTTAAACGGATTCGTCCATTTAATTTGCGTTTACAGCTCTCATCTCATTTCCATAGTTGTGGCTTGCTTTTCACACCATAGATAATTCAATCCGTTTATGGAGCGCCCATGCGCTCCTAGCAAGGAGCGTCGATTCATTTTATTACGTTATTTGTTCAGTTTTTAAAATTAAATGTTCATTTTTATCATTGTTACTGAAAATCAACAATAATAATAAGAATATTAAAATGAATATTAAATTATAAAAAATGCACAAACATCATAATAAAATGAATAAAAATCATAATAAAAAAATGCGCGCTCAATATAATTTCTATAGATAATTAGATACCCTCAACCCGATCTCACTTATCCTTAACTTACGTCACTATGCTCAAGGGCAAATAAGACATTCCCCCCCTCCTGTTTCTTCCACCTTCCTCTACGTTTCTTGTAGCACAACCTGAATTTACAGAGTTCCGAACTCAAAGAACATAAATTTAGGGTTTCCGAAAACTCGATCCCCGCAATGGAAAGCATAAAAGGAGAACAAACATGATTCCAGTTGCATGATCATACAATGATATACTCACGCATTGGTCGCTCTCTCTCCCGCTCCCATAAAGTAAGAAATATTGTATCCGATCTTTTGTGTGTGTTGTATGAATTGACGGAAAAAGAGTTTCGATTTTCGAAGTATTTTACCGTGCGCGCCACGTGTTTGATGTATATTGTGGGTTCTTGTAATATTTGCAGAATGCTATTGATGGTGTGAGGTATTCGATTTTAAATGATACAGCCAGCGTCGGGAGAAACATTGATGGAGGAGGAGGAGGAGTAGGGGTGGAGGTTGTTAGGAGATATTTGAGCTCAATTGGAGCTGGGAAAAAGTTTGTTCCTTCCAAGACTCTTTTATCCGATGTTAATTTTCTTGCTGCAAATTTAAGACTTCATAGACTCTACTCCAGCGAAACTCCCAAGAAAAAAGGTTAGTATATTTTGTGCATCGTTTTGCTCATTTGGTTTATGCTCTCAAGTTTTTTTATTTATGGGAGTTTGTTAGTTTGGTTTGTGATATGTTTAAGCACGTGAATGTGGGCTTTTTTGTAGACTATGAAAACTATTACCCTAAGGATAAGAAAGAAATCCCAAAAGGAGAAGAACAGAAATCCGAGTCTAAAGGTATGCTATAAGTCAGTATTATCTTAACTATTGTTAACTGTTGGACCTTTTCATCGTTTGAATGCAATGTTAAGTTGTTTTAAGAATCGTGCTTGATGTGCTAGAAACTGTTAGTTGTGCATTTGCGATGTTTTGGTGGGTGCGCTACTTCTTGAAAATGGATCTGTTTTGACAAAGAAGGTGCTGACTAATTTTGTTGGACTAGGGGACTGATTGTAGGATGGAAGTTCTAAATTTGAAGCGAGTCAGTATTTCAGTTGCTTGGTAAGCCGAAATATTATTAAATGAAATGCTTGGACATAACAATGTTTTATGCGGGCTTATTTATGTATATCGGAACTTGTTGTCTTCCCCTAACATCTCTACGGATGTATGTCTAATCTGTTAATTGGTACCAGTTCATGCAGTGGAACCTAAATGCTTTATTTTTCTAGGATGTACACACATTTGTGGATCGAGGGTGGGGGGAGGGGGGAGTAAGGGGGGGAAGTGGTCTTGACCTGAATGCGTGGCATTTGGTGACGTTACTATTTCTGTAATAGTTAGAACGTAGAAGCTTAGAGGCCAGTTTTTAGTGTTATAGTGTCCTTCGTGCTATTGATAGGTACGGATAACTGCATGTCTCATCTATGTAATGAAGTTGATCAAAGATTTTAAGCAAATTAGACATATATAAGCTTCTTAATGATGAAAATGTCATTTGAAGGATGAAAATGACATATTAAATGCATTGGTGCCCATTGGCTGAGTAGGTTGCGTATGTGAATTAACTACATTTTTCGGACAAGGATAGACGGTGCACTTTCCTTATATTTGAACATTCTTATCCATTCTTCTCGTTGAATCACCTTGTATTGATTTACTGCCGGTGATGCACACCAGGGGACTCAGGTTCAGGTGGTCAACGGCATTTCGAATTCGTGTTCGTCATCAAGCCTCATCAAGTACTCGCAGCCTTGATTGTTATTTATGGGCTTCTATTTATGTGGAATCCTGCGAAACATAAGCAGGTCATTACCTTACCAGTGCTTTGAACTCGTTTTTGTAAGTATTCTATAACAAGTTAAATTCAAGGTGTTCCTACTTTCAGCTGTCACGAATTATGTAGGTACCTTGGCTAGAATATTAGCCTGCTTGAAACTTTCACAGGAGTAGAAAGAGTGTTCCTTTTTGAGTCTTTCACCCTTGCTAGGCACTTGCTGCACTGACACACCATAGACTCTTCAGACGTTCACCGACACTTCTAGTGTTGATTCACGTGATCATTACTTGTTACCTTATAAATAAGAAGCCTGCACTATCTAACAGAAGTCAGTTTTGGAAGTCAAACTTAGAGTATATGTATGGGCATGTTAAATGTTATATATTAAAGGCCTATAATCTATATATGACGGCTCCAAGTTCAAATAGGTAAAAGAAGTGGTCTTATACAAGAATTCCATCATCCTATGTGTTTGGTGTGGCAGAGGAGGTTGGATTGCACATTAATCAACTTTTGTGGCTCAAATTAGGGTTTTGGTGCTGAGTGGTTAGGAATCAGTACTTGATGTATGTTTATGCGTGTGCATATTATGCGTCTATGTATTTGTACGGGGTGAATGTGTGATCACTTGATATACGTACACATATTTGTGGGCCTGTAGTTACCTCATGGTCGAGACTTAGATGGTTCATGGGATAAATGTATTGCACTAACTTTGAGGGATTCCCTTCATGTCTATTTTTATCGGTGTTTTATTTTATTGTTTATTCTGTGTATAATGTAAACTCTTTGAATTATAAAAAAGCAACAACAGTATATTCAATGTTTAATTATGATGGTCGTAATACTATTTGTGAAATATTGGGGCAAATGTCCTTGTATAATGTCAGTATGCAACTGACCGATTGATTTTTGGTGCTGCAAGAGCAATTGGAGTTCCCTGGTCTGACATTGAGCTGTGGTTACATTGTGCCATTTTATGCTTAATATCTGGTGATGTCTAATGCACTTTTAATGAGAGAATAACATAAAATGACCCTCAACATTGCTCTAGACACGAATCAAGGAGGTTTCTCCACACGAGGAAACTGAATCATCTAACTTGTGAAGACTTTCATTTCCGCAATGCAAGTTATGTTTAAAGCTGGTGATTATCTTTAGTGAAAATTAAAGTCAAAAGGGTGCGAAAAAGAACATACATGTACTTGCCAATGGGGGTGATAAGTGTGGATTTCAACCTAACATGCACCGACTATAACGTCCAAAGGAGACTTGGTAAGAAATAAAAAAGGGAGGAAAGACGAAAAGAATGTTTATAAAAGCTGTTGAATGTCGTGCCAAGTCTTTATGGAATCAAGTGAGCTTGGTTAAGTCCCTTGGTAATAGATACTGGGTGTTGGCTACTCCCACCAACTCATTCTTATAAATCTGGTATAGTCAGAACAAATAGATTTCAGTCCTAAATGGAGCTCTTAAGTGTTGTGCTTCCAAATCCCATGACAAGTGTGAAAACTATTAAGTGGGATGGGAAAAGATATGTCTCTCTCAAGTCTCATCCTCAGTTGGTTACTCGTTTAAGTTTTTGGGAATGGAACTCTCAAACTCTCACTACCTTAAATACTCTTGCATATAAAGTTTCGCTTGTACAGATCTTAAAGAGATTTATGCTCAAGTTGGAGAGCACCGGAGGAGATGAATTAGATCATAGACATGCTTATTTATTTTTGTGGTGGTGCATTTTTAGCATAAGTTCCTATGCTTTGAAAGACAGGTACTATAGATGCTTCATGCAAGCCGAGTCGTGCAGATCTTCTTTGGCTCATTTCTCTTTTTCAATTCAATAAGATCTAGGCAAAAGAATGAATTAGGAAAGTTCGAGACTTGACACCATCCTCCGTTTTATTTTCCCATTCAGGCCGAACCTAGTGGGCTACAGTCATTCGTTGAAGGACCACGTTATCCCCCGAAGACAAACTGGAAAGCAGACAGGCAGCTTGTGGTAACCTGAGGAGTGAGGACCCTATATCCTCATCGTCTTGTGACCTGAAAAATAGTTTCAATTGTTTCTACGATGGCTCTCTGTCCCGAGTTTCCCAGGGATCTTGGAGGAACTTCCACCAAATCAAGGCTGCCACCCTACCCCGATCTACTCCTCCCCCCTCCCCTTATTCCTTCTATTTTGTATAGAAGACAAGAAAAGGATAGATTGGACTGAAACAAAATATTCAAAAATGACTTGAAAATGCATCCAGATCTTTAGTGCGAGGTCAATTATCAGTCCAAATACACACCTTGATAGCGTTTTATCACTTTTTGATTTTTATGTTCTACCAGCCAAATATAGAAAATGCATCCACATCTTTAGTGCTAGGTTATTTTGTAATTCTGCATGTGCAACATGCAGAAATGCAAAGCCAATCCTTCACCCATACTCCTACGGTTCAGATCATATTTTCAAACTAGATTTCGGAAGGCTGTACTTCTCTTCCTCTGCTCAAGCTCTATTTCAAGCTCTTGAGGCCAGTTCTGAATGTTGGGAAGTCCATTTAGCCAAAGACCATCATAGCC
The DNA here is from genome assembly GCA_028566635.1 of Lobelia cardinalis. NCBI lineage: Eukaryota > Viridiplantae > Streptophyta > Magnoliopsida > Asterales > Campanulaceae > Lobelia > Lobelia cardinalis. The sequence goes on from JAOWAN010047833.1 coordinate 7,499, forward strand.
ATGAAAATACTCTTTTTTACTGTCTCTTGACTGGGAAGACCCGTTATTATCTATTGGTATTATATAGATAGCTGTTTGTCTTAGTTTGATCGTTGCCAGTTACAAACAAAGTTTATGGACCTCCATGGTATGAACATGCAAGCTGTCACGAGGTGCCCAACGGCCAACCGTGACCAGCGTGGCCATGTCGATCAGCTGGCGTGCACATTTTCTTACAAACGGCCACGCCATGCCTTTTGGTTCCAACAAGACGCGACGTGCGGTGGCCTGACGCAGCAGCACGCCGCGACCTACCAACGGGCAGCATTACTTTAGGCCCCGAGCCATTTGGAGTTTGAAGCTTCATTTTGTGACGACGTCTTCATTAATGTTGCTCTTTGGCGCTATGCCTTTAGTTTTTAGTTTTAGCTTCTTGCACAATGTAATGTCTACTACTAGTAGAGTAGAAATGTCATTTTATGCTATTATTAGGGGGGTAGACGTTTCCTCATACCAGGAAGCCTGGAATGGGTTTTGTAATTGAGAGTGCTTGTATTTAAGCTCGTAGAATGAATATAGCATGCGTTGTTGTCTTCATTATAATCTTGATTCATAAATATTGCATAATGACCATTTTGCCCGTTTAAGCATTTGTTGCTAGTTGTTGCTTAACGCTTGTCGGGCGTCGCCTTGTTGTGGCCTGTGGGGCTTTGCGACGCACACGGTGGGAGCCTCTCGTGCCTACGAGTAGCCGCCCTGTGACAAAGCTGTTGTGAAGGGCGACTTACTTAGTATGTTTGGGGGTATGGGAAAAGCTATTGGAGTTGTTGGAGTGGAAAGGGATTGGTCAACAGGTGTTGACAGAATTCAGAATTGTGTGGCTGTACCACAGCAAATGTCGAGGAGGGCTGTCTCCACTTACTCAGAAAAATAATGTAGATATGCTTGCGATGATTTACGCAGATAGTTTTCCATCCTTGATTTGAGTTATTCCTTCCACAATATTTTCACAATAATTACGCAGCAGACACTGTTTGAAAGTCCATGTCTGAGATGCTACTTAATATTCTGCATCCAATGATATGTAGGTCATTCTTCTGGTTACTGCCTACTGTTCATTTCCATACTTTGGATTACAAACGTTGAAAGATGTGTTTTAACAAAACAGGATTTCTGGTCCCCTTAAATTTCAAGTTTCTTGACTTTTTTCTCGTTGCTAATTTACTGTAGTATCTAGCACAGTTACACCACGGTTTTTGAGAAAAAAGAAATAAAGTTACCTGTTCTAAGGATACGCATAATCCAGAACACCTAAATGGGGCAGTAAAGTTTATATGGAACAATGAGCCGTTATTCCAATTTTAGGGTTCATATGATTCATATTCAAGTATGAGCATGCTGTATGTTTACAATGATCCAGTCATGCTCTCCATGTCTTGAATTTCAAATGCTGTCATGTTTGAGACCTCATGTCCATGATTTGACGAAATGAGATTTTATAATTATCTATGCTTGGTTATTTTTTCTGTTTTACAATTATTATTATTTGTGATTTTACGTGTTGAAAACGGCTCTTCTTTTTCTCTATGCTGTTTTTGAATTATGATCTCGGTGGGTTTGAATCTATTGTGGGATCCTGTTTCCATGAGAGAGAGGGAGTGCATCGTATGAATACGACCCTCGTTGTGCATCTTGATTAATTGGATTTTTTCGTTCTGGAGTCCTATACCAAGGTTTTGGAGAGTTGTTTTGGCGTATTCCTTAAATCTTCTTACAAATTTGTGCATATATTTTGCAGATTAGTTTCCAAGAGTTCAAAAACAAGCTGCTTGAACCTGGTTTGGTTGACCGCATTGTTGTTGTCAATAAATCTGTTGCTAAGGTGTATGTCAAGAGCTTGCCAACTAATGCAAACCAAAATAACGATGAGATTGTTCAGGGCCCTGTTACTAGTTCCCGTTCCACAGGGAATGTTAGCATGTATAAGTATTATATTAATCTCGGAAATGCGGATACCTTTGAAGAGAAGCTAGAGGAAGCTCAGGAGGCATTAGGAATTGATCCTCATAATTATGTTCCAGTAACCTATGCTTCTGAATTGAACTGGCTCAGTGAAATAATGAAGTTTGCTCCAACACTGCTCCTTTTTGGAGTCCTCTGGTTCATTGGGCGGAGAATACAAGTTGATATAGGTGTCGGAGGTCCAGGAGGAAAGGGTGGCCGTGGAATTTTTAACATAGGAAAAGCACAAGTAACAAAGCTGGATAAAAATTCCAAAAACAAGGCAAGTTCTGTTGTTTGTTTCATTGTTTGAGTTATCTACCAATAAAGAAGCTCCATGATTACCAGTTTTAGCACAGAAAAAATGATTCCCTATTTGTTGATCCAGGTATTTTTCAAAGATGTTGCTGGCTGTGATGAGGCAAAGCAAGAAATAATGGAGTTTGTGCACTTCCTTAAAAATCCAAAGAAGTACGAGGAGTTGGGTGCAAAAATTCCAAAAGGAGCCCTTCTTGTAGGCCCCCCTGGGACTGGGAAGACACTCCTTGCTAAAGCGACTGCAGGTGAATCTGATGTCCCGTTTCTCACGATATCTGGATCAGATTTCATAGAGATGTTTGTGGGAGTTGGACCAGCTAGGGTCAGGAGCTTGTTTCAAGAAGCTAGAGAGTGTGCACCAAGTATTGTGTTCATCGATGAGATCGATGCAATTGGTCGTGCTAGAGGTCGTGGGGGTTTTTCAGGGGGCAATGATGAGCGTGAAAGCACTCTTAATCAGTTGCTGGTGGAAATGGATGGATTTGGGACAACTGCTGGAGTTGTTATACTTGCGGGAACAAATAGGCCTGACATATTGGACAAAGCCTTGTTGAGACCTGGTCGGTTTGATCGTCAAATTTCCATTGACAAACCTGACATTAAAGGCCGAGACCAGATCTTTCAGATCTATTTGAGTAAGTTGAAACTTGATCATGAGCCATCACATTACTCTCAGCGGCTTGCTGCTTTGACTCCTGGATTTGCTGGAGCAGACATCGCAAATGTATGTAACGAAGCTGCGCTGATTGCTGCAAGGAGTGAGAGTAAACTGATTACTATGGAACACTTTGAGGCAGCTATTGACAGGGTCATTGGAGGTTTAGAGAAGAGAAACAAGGTGTGTGATCATTTACGACTTTACTTGATTACAATGAGATAATTGAAGCGTTCCATTTTTAAGTTACGGCTAATGGCTATATTAGCTATAAAGAATATTAATTATTGAAGGAAGTATTCAAACATTTGGTATTTTAATAAGGTGTGTTGTAGAATAAAGTGATCTAGTTTTTCCCTTTTGTTTTGTTCATACATGTAAAATGAACTGTAAATATCTTTAATTTATAGTTTGACAGGTTCTTAATGTGAGAATTAATATGAAACTGAAAGAATAGCAAAAGTAAGAGAATGCTACCCTGAACTTAACTTAGTACATATGCTCGAGTCAAGTGCTTTGGGTTTGATTTTCACGCTTAGATAGATAAATGTGTATTACAGGCAAACCAAACATCGATCTCTATTTTGGTATTTGTTCAATGTTCTGTGGCCCTGCAATCTATCTATTATTTGCAGGAGTTTTCTTAGCATGAAATTATTTAAAATAGAGTGTCCTTATTCATAAACATTGATGCTGAATTTGAGACGAAATTGGGGATTTATGTGGGATTTGCTTATGCTTGTATGTGCTTTATTCTAAAAATGTCCTGAATTTTATATACTCCCTCTCTCCCAATTCAAGAGGTACTGCTTAATTTTTAAGATGATACTAAGCATATGCTCCCTGCATTCCAGGGAAAGTGTCTACGATTCTATTTTGGAATGTTAAAAAATAAATTAAATTATAGTTATTTGTTTTCTCAAATTTTATTTCTTGCTCAAAATGATATCTTCCTTCATATTGTAGTAAAAAGGAATTATAACTTTAGTGCATAAAAAGTATAAAGTAGTAAAAGTACAGAATTAAAAAGTTTTGGTCACTCCCTTTGTTCAAAACAGTCGGAGTATAAGTTAGTGAACAAGTGGATCCTCATCAAACTTCATTAGGGATAATGTGTTTTAGTTTTTGAACAAGTGGATCCTCATCAAACTTCATTTCCAAAAAATCAAATTGGCTTGAAATGGTCAAAGTGTACCACTTCAATTGAGAAATTATGTTTATGACTGTTGTGGGTTTGGGTTTGAACAAAATTTTTGTTCTTTTTGGGATTTTGGTCATCCTAGTATGTCAAAGGCACCCTATCCGCCAGTGATGGTGAGGCGGCTACCAATCCCACCAGGCTAACTTCTGAATTAACTGCTATCTAAAACAAAGACCAGATGAAAAATGCTAGGTTTAACTGATAACTTAATTTACCAAATTAAAGCCTGCAAAATATTGTTGTGATAACTTGTTGTGCAGTAGACATTACTTTTTCTGAAACTCTTATGGTGGACATTTCTTTTTATGATATCTATTGATGCATTAACAAATGATACCCATTCAAAAATTTTCAGGGTACATATTCCTTGTACTGTTTTTTGTAAGTCCATCTTTTTTTTATTTAACAAACAGATCTGCATAAACTCCTTTTAGGTCAATTGAATCCCCTCCTTAGTTCATTCCCTGAACCAATTTCCGTAGTTGAAGGATCGGTTAACTCGCTTACAGGTCCCCGCCATTGGACTCTTCCAACGCAGATATTGAGGTCCACGTTTCAACAACTTGTCCCTGAAATAGCTCTTCATAAGACGATTAATCCGTCATGAGCTACCCGATTTAATCGTAAGCTTCATCCTCAACTTCTGGACGGGTTCGAGAGTTTGGTCGACTGAGCCTGATGTCTCATCGGGTTTAGATGGGGATGGGAATGCAGATTTCGATGCCTCGAATGATAAGGAAGAGAGTTTTTCCAAAGATGAAGACCTAGAAAGCCCTAGAGCTAGAGCTTGTTGAAAGCGTGCAAGAATTCATAGTTTTGATAAGGTGACAACCCCTCTAATACCTTAAGCGAAAATAGGGGGTTTGACAGAATTTCATCCTAATTAAGCGGTAATGCCCTTTCCCAATGGAAATTGGCTCTCTTCTTCTTCAATTCCTTTGCATGTGTTAGGGCTTAAGGCCGAGTGGCCATCATTAGTCTTTGAGGGATTAGCGGAGTCTGGCTTAGGTTTCTGTGCCCGTCGGGTAAATCTATGGATGCTCTCAACGCCCAAAACTGTATCCCGGAACTTGTCCAGAAATATCTTCTTCCGATGCTCGCAAACGAAGAACTTAGACTGCTCTTGCCGGGTATCAGCATTAATTGAGCGACCTATCTTTGTTTGACTGAAGTCACCTGAGGAGTTGGAGTCGAGTTCTCTGAGGAGTAGGAGCTGAAGGGCGAACTAACTAGATGTTAACTAGCTAGATACTTCATACGGCAAGGACAACACCTGCCTTTTAAAGCTTAATTCCAGTTCCCGGGAGATATTGGTGGAGTGTCTTCCAGTAGCTTCCCTTTCTACCTCAGAGCTAGCCTTTATTCCTGGCTTGCACAGTGGAGCTGAAGCACTAGCCAATCCGAACTTAAAATATTCATTCAGCATGGCTTGCGCAGCAAGTCATATACTAAAGGTTCTACTAGAGTGATAAAGTAGTTTTATATTGTTGGTTTAACTTCACCTGGAAATCCTCCTGATTTGATTTACATTTTCCAGAATATTATTTGAATTGGTTTCTCAATGAAAGCCTGTAGTTTGTTACAGATGATATAAATACGCACTTAAACCACAGCGTACTGTATCTATAAATTGACTTGCGTCAGAGATGTTCACCAATCTACTCCAAGTGCTTGGGTACATGTACCATTGGAAAATAGTCCGCAAGGGAACTCATGGCCCTCCTTCCCGTCTCTTTCTCTTTCAGTTATCTTGTTACCAGGCTAAGCGCCAAGAATCTATAGGTCCAAATCAATTTGCTACGGATATTGGTTTAGCAGATACTCTTGGCCCTGCTGTAAGTGAAATTAATTTCTGATGAACTTTCTCCACAATAGGGTTCTCTTCCCCCCCCCCCCCCCTCCTACTCCCAAAGTCCCTGGTGTGAGAAAGGAAGATGGAGAGTTGGAACCGTATATAGCCCATAATTGTGTTCCTAGTAATGAGATAGCCTATATGTTTTCCCATGGATGAGGATGAGTGATATACCTAAGGAGTAAGGACTGTGAAATTCTGTTTAAAAGAATAGAAAATGATACAAAGTTAAATGTGATGCTCCAAAGGACGCGGGAAATGGAGGAATAGCGCCCCATAGAGAAGAATGGGATATAAGCATTTGGGTAATCTCATTGATGTAGGCATGCGGTTCCAGTCCACAGTCGCGTGAACCAAACTCAAGACTCACGTCCTCGTTCCTTCCATACTAACATAGCCTACACTAGTCCCTGAATTTTTTTAATTTTTGATTTTTTTAAAGTTAAATTTCACATACTTATATGTAGAATGGTTTAATACTTGTATCTTATATTAAGAAACGGCAAAATGACCTTTTTGGTCCCTGACCTTTGACCCAGTAGACGATTTAGTCCCTAACGTTCGTTAAAGACGATTTAGTCCCTGACCTTTCAATACCAAGGGCGATTTGAT
>JAOWAN010047851.1:0-14111 GCA_028566635.1 Lobelia cardinalis
CCATCATAATTCGAGCGCGTGCAAGGAAGTGGGGGTGCTTCTTACACGGTACACATATGCGCCCCTAATACTAATTGTCAAGGATTTGTTGATAGATGCGGCGGCGGCAATTTGAACATGGCACGGGGACGGGGTGGAGGGCAGGTAGAAACAGGAAGAGGAGCACATGGGTATTTTTAGTATAATTAAAATGGACCAATCATTAGGGACCACATTTAGTATCTCCCTTTTAAAATTAATTTAGTAAATAAATTTTTTCAACTTACGTGTTGGCTTGATAATTAGGGACTACATTTAGTATCAACCTTTTAAAATCAATTTAGTAAATAAATGTTTTCAACTTTACTTGTTGACTTGATATATCTCCATCCGTGGACACTTGAAATGTATTTTTTTTTAATTGAATATAATTATTAAAAAATATAAAAATTTTTGTATAAAATATAAATTAAAAATTACGAACAAAAAAAATAATTAAAATTTGAAAAAAAAAATAGAAAAATTGGATTAAATGTGAAAAAAATTTAAAATTTTGGAAAGAGAAATGTGTAAAATAAAAAAACCACCCCCTTTTATAGTAGATGTTTTTAATAGGAAAACTTTGTTCGAACAAAGATCATGTAGCTTGCTTGCTGAACTTGAGCATTTATTTGGTGTACAGTACGCTGTCGTGTTTAATAATTTAATAAGCAAAAGGGAAAGAACTTTCTCCATCAATGGCTGATGCTCCAAATACCCCCCATTAAAACCCTTAATCGACAATATTCAGAACAAAAACAATATGAATGAAAAAGGGAAAAAGAAAAAACTAACTAATACATGCAGAGAAAAATCTGGCACGACTACAAATGAAGTGATCCCTTCCTGTTCATCTGATGATGTGCTAAATCCGCAGATTGAAGGGATCCTGGGAAGTAAGCCAGCTGAGAGGTTAGAATGCAAAAGTTAGATTGGAATGATCCTGCACAAAAAAGAGAACAATGGCTTCAAATGCACCATTGGATGCAACCATACTTCCACCACCCTCAAGACTTTTCCACATCCCGCAAAAAGATAAGGAATAGATAGAGGTCTTCATAATGGTCTACAATTATCTACTTACCACAAGAGCTCCATTAAGTGGGCTCCAGGGTAACAATCTAGTTCAATATTAAAACTTTGAACCAAATCACAAAGACTGCCAAAACTGAATTGCGCAACCAAATCAAACTAAGTTTCGTGATTTAGAGATGGCACAATTTCTAGAGCAACTCAAGGATGTTCAGTTGGTATGGCTCACATCATACTAGCCCCACCACTAAAAATGATTGCTGAGTTTTGTGAATCAATGGGATTTATGAACGTCAATTCTTCATTCTAATATGATGAAGACTTACAGAATCATATAATAGAAATGTCAGAAGGAAGAGCAATTTACATATTTGTCTTGTCTAACCATCCGGTTTACAGTCATATTCATTGGGTGCCGACTGACTGACATGGAATCTAGACAGTTAAGATCACAAAGAAGGTAAATCTCTCCTACCAAGTTATAATGTAATTGCATTCTGGTTAAACTAGAACAATTCGTTAACAAGCTGATAAAATTGCACATGGTGATGATTTCTATAGTTCTGTCGGGGATACAAATTACAAGGCAACATTTAAGAGTACAGAGAAGCTTGCAATCGTTAACTAGCTAGTCATTTACCATAAAAAAAAGGAAATGTCAAAGATGCCAATTTTCCAGTCAATCACAGACCACGGGATTTTCTTGGGAGCCATAAACATCTCCATCAGTATACTGGTTTTTGTCCTAGTCGAATAAAAACTCTTTCCCATTCTCTTTTGAGCAACTTAAGGTTAGCTTCTCTCTCTGTGGCATTTTAGAGGTCGCGATCACAAGAGAGAACTGATTTACAGCTTCAAGCTATCTCCAGCTCTCTATTTATCATTTCAAAAAGCGATACCATCCAAATATGTATTCAAACTATACCCTCCCACCGTCGAACCACAGATGACAAAAACCATACTCACATGGTTTATAATCAAAGCCACTGCATTGACAGAGGATACACTGCTTACTGGCAATCATAATTTCCATCCATTCTGTAGGGGTCTCATTATATAAAAGCAGCTCCAACCATAACCGTTCAGCCCCTTTTATGGGAATATAAGTACTCCCCAAACCATGACGAAACCAATTTGTTTTCGAGCCCCGACAAGAATTTCTTTGTCCAGATGACAGGAGTCCAATGCCAAGCGGAGAAGATAATGAGGAGAGAGAAATCAATTGGTATGTTATCCCATTTTATCTCATTCGAATTTATAATGTCCATAACTTAGAATTTAAAAATGCAAAAAAAAAAAATCACCAATGAAAAAAGTTTCTCTCAATCTATAAATAGAGACCAAGTATCATATATTTTGCACAACTTCAAGTCTCAAATTTCTTCCTTGTTCTTCACAAATTGTTATATTATTTTGCACTTAGTCTATTTCATCTCCTTTTATTTTCTAATTATCGATCCAAATTATCCTAATTATGGAAACAGTCAACACTGTTAAGCAAATTCAAATGTCAATTTCGATCCAATATCCAAATACCTTTTGATCCAAATTTGTTAAACCATCTTCATGAATTATCACAATTATGAGGATTATATCCTACACCTCAACAAATTTAAAAGTGCTGGCAACACTCTCAATCTATTTCAGTCTCAAATGAATCCAAATTTATTTCCTTCTCCAAAGATGTATTAAACCCAAAATGTTCAATTTTCTTCCCCAAATGCGAATTTCACATCATCTCAACCATATATTAGGTCTCCCAGAACATCTGGAGTTCAAGATCTTTATTTCAAAATCATGGCAATGACGATCAAGAAGAGGATACTCAATCCCGAAAATCCAAAGTCTGAGGAGAAAAGACTATGTCGACTTAGCCGAAGAGAAAGCTTTATGTTCGGCTTACCTTCAGGTAGGTGGAGATGGGAAAAATCCAACCAATCAAAAGGGGGGCGAATTTTGGGTAAATATAATGCAAATGTTTCACGATGCTCAAAAAAAAACTCGACTACAATCAACAAAAAAAACGAGGAGTCAATCAAAGCACGTTGGAGACAACCTCCTCTAGCATGGTGTAGGGAAGTACCGAGACAAATTATGCTTGCTTGTATCAACATAAACAACATGATAGTCGAGGACGAACGAGAAAGCTATGCACGCAATAATACAAGAGAATTTGACGAGGAGCGCCTCAAAATCAAGCCTAAAGTAATAGTGCTGAAGAGAGTTTTGAATGCTCGAATATTCAAAAATATAACTTATCCACGTATATGAGTAACAAATCTCGAGTTTGAAACACAAACATCCACAAGACACTCAAGAATGATCTGATTGAGAATATTTGAAAAAAATATCAGCATGAAAGCAGTGATTTAATATGTTGATTTATTTCACAAGCATGGTTATTTTTTGTAAATTTTATTTTCTAGTTCTAACATTTAATGTAATTTTGATATTTTTTTAATTGTATTTTATCTTATTTATGAAAGTATATCTAGTTTGATTTTAAAAAAGCATTAAAATTCTAGATAATAAATATATTTAGATAATAATTATAACAGAACAAAATTATTCTTTACTAATTATTAATTTTAATTGTAATTTAAAATATTAATTATTTATCATTATCGAGTGTAGTTTTAATACTAATAAAATAATATAATTATAAGTATAGTAATTATTGTATAAATGACCGGGAGAGAGAAAATATGGTACGGTATAGTAAAAAGTAAGAAAGAGAAATATATGACTTTTGTTACGACTGGGGAAGAAACTATTTGAAGTTATGTTTATTGATGACAATGATGTGGAGGAGGGAGAAAATGATGTGGAGGAGAGAGATCATCCATGACTTGATGCAGCTGGTCTAAGGTTCCTACTGCTAAACAAGGCGTCAATATCATAACCAAGTGGACCACAAAAACACAGACACACCAACATTCTCCACTAGTTCTATGAAATGCAACGAACATTTTGACATTACTATGAAATGCTATTAACAACAACCAAGTCATATATTCCTTATTTAAGTTCAAAACTCCCTTCGAAGAAAACTTCAACAGCATGGCAACCAAAGCCCAAAAAGGAAAAAACTCTCCAGGGACTATCAGATTGAAGAAAGCACTAGCTACTAATGTAGCTAAAAATGAAGAAAGCAAGAGCAAAATAAGTGAGATAAGAGGACTAAAAATCATGTACCTCAGTAAATTTGACAACAGTATGGATCTCTTCAAGTTCTCATTTGCAACATCTAAGAACAATAAATACAAAGATCACATTCCACTTTCAGCCTGCTACCTTTATAGCACCCATTTCGTCAATTTTTGAGCTCTTATGCTGCAATTCATAAAAGTAAGGAGGCAGCTCAGTGGAAATTTTAAGAAAGTGGGAGCAACAACAGTGGCAACTTTCTCGATCCCATTCAAAGAGCTCGAAATAAGAATTAACAAACCCTTTTGATGCCCTCAGGATAACTAATAAATAGATAAACAATTCTAGTAATACGACTAAGAGTTTTAAGAATCCATGTTACCTTACTTTTCTTGTGTCTGTGAATGTCACTAATATCTTCATCTCCATCATGCTTCCTTTTCTGAAAGTAAGTCAAAACACACATTTATTTATGTTGACAATATGGAGTTACAAAAGTGTATACAATTGGGAGTTACGACCCCCGTTTCACAGGACTCAAGCGTAATACATCAAGATACATCAACTTCTAACAAAGGCTATAGATAAATGTATTGTACATGAAGAGCAATTTTAGATGCAATAAACAGATCGAAAAACAATCCAAGTACATGCACTAATCCACAACAATAAACACTTTGTTTCTATCTAAAAAAAGAAGTAAACACTTTGTTTCTTCAAATGGAACATATCTAAGCATTTCAGAAAGTGAAGCAGGACAAAGAGCGCAATGATGTACAACCTTATCGTGATGCTTCTTTGAATGCTCAGCACCAGAATCATGATGGCCACTTTTATCTTTCTTTTTTTCATTGTCTTTGTCTTTATCTTTACTTCGATCTTTATGACGATGTTTATGCTTCTTATGCTCTTTGTCCTTCTCCCTGTCCTTGTCCTTATGCTTCTTATGCTTTTTCTCCTTGTCCTTTGATTCACTTTTGAATTTCCCAGGGATAGTAGGGAGCCCCTTCTCTGACTATAAACCACTTCACATCAGTATCTCCCCACAGATAGCAGAAAAAATACGGTCAAAAGCAACCAGTAGAATCTTCATGACTTAAGAAAGCATCATTACTCAAGAGCAACAGCACTGTTCTTTGAAAATAAGAAAGAGGCCCAATTAAAGGGACAAAGTAATAGTGCTTACAGTTGGCAGGTCAACTGGAGTTGTTTCCCTCAGTTGAAAGGCCTCACTGAGGACATCCAGGTCAAATGGCTGTATACGTGTATTGCTCTCTCTTGAGAAAGGTGTATTTTGAACGAGTTGGTCCAATTGCATTCCATCTCCTTTCCTAATTTCTGTATCTCCCACCACATTATGAAGGTAGTGGGTATCCAAAATTGACAATGGAAGGGACTTCTTGCAGAAAAACTCGTGATGAGGCAGCAACTTATAGTGATTAATTAGATCCGCGGCACCTGTTAGTTCCCTTGGCCCTACAATTCAAAATCCACCCAACAGGTCACATGCTTGAAATAAAAATTTAACAAGAAGCTTGTGATAACTGAAAAGCACACTTAGTTGAAGGAGAAAGCTTTCCATACCAGTTCATCAAATCAAATTTTCTAGTAATATTTGTGGATTAATTCTTAAATGTAAAGTCTGAGGGAAAAAAAAAAGCCCAGAAACCGGTGATCTTAATTTAACTCCCAGAAAAAGTAGAAAGTTCACAAGCATTTACTCCACGTGAAATGTAATCCGAGAAGAAAATGATTTAGCCCATGCAATAACTTCTATATAAATTTACAAAATTCGGAAACAACAGTAGTACCTCTTTCTTAAAAAACAAAATTACTTCCACGTGCCTTTCATACTGTCACTACTTATCAGAAGAAATGCTGTGAAACATTCTTTTCTTTTATCAGATACAAAACATAGCTCAAAATCAAAAACAAAGAAAAACAACGTCAAATTTTCCCGGTAGTGTTGAGCTATCAGCAATTTGAATTACTCCACAACTCAGAATCTCACGGACACAATCTATGCTCATCTGCCTCGACTTGAACTCACAACCTCTAAAACCCTTATAGTACCATCAATACAATTTCTCCCACCTTAACAGAATAAACTTTAAGTTCCAAAATTTAAATGAATTGCGAGCAATCTCCCACAGATTCAGCTCTTACCACCTGAACATATCTACTAAGCCCTAACGTGAAGAAGTCTAGTATGTTATCAGCATAGTCTCACCTTGTGAATTATGTCTTTTCAGCTTTTGATTAATTTTTCATAGCACCATTAATACATAGAAATCAGACCTCCTTATTAAATTATTCACAAATCTCTTTTGCTTTTCTAAACACTTTCAGACCACTCTGTGTTCCGCTTCCCAAACCACCAGTAACCCAAACTGCTCCACATGAGCAATAAAAAAAAGAGAAAACTAATAAGTGGTCCAAAATAATCCCATAATAGCAATTATGTGCATGCAGTACAAAACAGAGTACAAATCAATCAAAATTAGCCCTGACGAATAAAACTTGAAGGTCCTACCTCTTCCAAACTTTTTGCTTTCAGGGTCCATCAATCAATGTCTCATACAAAAAAAGACCATTATCACCTGATATTGTCACACGAAGATTTGGAAAAATAGTTAGCAAGTATGCCAATGAAACTCTAATAGAGGCTTCTAAACCAGTATAACAAATTAAGTAACTATGTATACTACACTAATCATATCACTTGTAGTTCTGGTTCCACTTAACAAGTATTTGGGTGTGAGTGCCTGGAGGAGGTGGAGGTGAACTACATGCCAAAGATGTATAATTTCACACTATATTTCGTTCACCAACTGCTACACCCATGTATGTGTCATAGTTATCAAAGGCATAAAGCAAGAGGTGCGCAGAGGTACATGGGGCGACCCAAAAACGAAGCGAGGAGGAAAAGCAACAATAAAGGAAAAAGATAATAAAAAATGTTGTAATGTTAAATGATAATAATATAGTAGAAAGATAATCAAGAATGTATATAATGTTAAATAATAATAATATATGAGATTATGTTTAGTAACATAAATTTTAAAATCAACTAAAACTTCAAACAATAAATATTTTTTCATGAAATTCAAAAGTTATAGGAAAGCAAGGGACAAATGACAACATAAGTCACGAAAACAAAACCAAAACTAAAGAAAGTACCGACCAAGTGACAAGAAGTAGCGACAAGCTACTAAAAATCAAGCAACTCATCCCGATCACCCAAAGCCAACTCCAGTTCATCTCCATCGCATGTCGGACTGCTGGCAAAACTGAGAAATTAGGGCAAAATCAAAAAATATGGGTAATAACTCACCAAATCAATAATGGAATAGAGCTATGAGCTCGCAGCTGAAAGTGTAGCAATTTTCTCTCTCCCACCTGTCGACACTTTATCCAGTCATCACTCTTTCTCTCTCCTCTGTTCTTGGTCTCCAGCGAATGGAAAGAAGTCGACAGACTAGATACAAAGTTGAGTCATATATAGGTTTAGGTCAATAATACGGTTTAGTTTAAGTCCCACACAGTTTCTATGCATAAATGGGGTCAAAGAGGGTCAAAGTTTCTACATGAAATATTAAAGGGGTCAGTGTCAATTTCCCATACTACCAAAAGGAGAGGCAACAAAGGCCTCCAGGCAGTCGCTTCTCCTCTCGCTTGAGCCCAGTACCTCGGTCGCCTTTGACAACTATGATATGTGTCATATCAACATGGGTGTTTCGGTGCAATGAAGGCACCATCTTACAGAGAGTGCCAGTTCACTTCTGATGATAAAAATACTACCTCCATCACGGAAAAAATACCCATTTTGAAAAGTCAAACTCACTAACATGGTACTTCAATGAAACGTATTTCCTCTCAATTGCAGTGAAATTATATACTGCCGGAGTGGCAGGTACGAGGAGCATCAATATCATGTTTTCTCAAAGCTTTATGTAGATTAATTTAGGGAAGATACGTCTTTTTCACCACAACGTAAACAGAAAAGTAGGACTTACTTTTTTCCCGTGGGATGGGGGAGGGAGGGGTGTTAGTTAAGAAGACAAAGTATCACAATAAGAACTCCAGCTACCTTGGTTGTCACTTCAAACCCATTATTGGGTTAATTTCAAAGATACAATTGAACAATTAGCATTGATGAACTATTAGCCGAATTTTAGAGGAGGAATTTCATAAAAGGCAAACAACAAGCATAAAATTCGATTCTTTTCTATAAATATATACTCCCACCGTTCCAAAATAAGTGTCATCTATTCTTTCTTTGGATGTTCCAATATAAGTGTCCCTAAGAAAACTTGGACATTAAAAAAGGAATTGTGGCCATACATTGTGTATTCACAATGGACTCACGCTCAATCTCTTCACTCCTTTTTAAAGTCTTAGCATCATCCTAAAACTAAGTGCGAGTCAATAGGGTCACGTATTTTAGAACGGAGGGAGTATAAGCTGGATTCTTCCGGGAAAAACGAAAAGGATTTTTAATGAGCCAATGGGGAACCTGTTACGTATCAACCCCAATTTTTCACTATAGATACTCCCTCTGCTCCGATTTTAGTGCCAACTATTTTTTATTGGGGTGTTTTAAAAAAAAAGGGTCCACTTTCCTTTTTTGGTATGAAAAAGATGGACTGTGTCCACTAATTCACTATGGACCTACCGCCAATTCATATGTGTCCACAAGTTTTTTTTTCTTAAACAAAGTGTAAATAGTAACATGACACTTGTTTTGAAACAGAGGGAGTACATTATTACCGTGAAAGCCCTAAAAATATTACCTCGAAAGCCCTAAAACTACTAGACCAAAAACAACACTGATCTTGAACTACAGAAACAAATGAACCCCAATTGCTCGCTGCTCATAAAGTCATATTCAATCAGTAAAACAGTGAAAACAACCATAGGTTCAAATAAACATGTCAGAACCTGATTTAAAACTGAGTGATTCGCAGCATCATTTTGCCTCGAGTCAGTGAAATTTGTGGAGTGTCCTCGGTAAAACCAGCAAATCAAGTGGGAAAATCAGGGCGTTCAGTATTAATTTCACAAAAGGTACTTCGGTCGTTGTTATTTTAGAGCAAATGGAAGGCATTATGAGTTTTGGTAAAGCCTTTTGGGCTTACACACCAGCTTCACTTAGTTGGGACTTGGGCACTGAATCAAGTCATTGATCCAATATTTAGGAGGTATATTTTGGTTTTCTTTGATGATATCGTAATTATTCAAAATCTTGGATGCGCAAGCGATACAATTGAAACAGGCTTGGGGCCGAACGCGTACAGCTGAGGAAGCACCAGCAACCATAGTTATTAAAGGTGTGCCTAGGCACTAGGCGCAGGTGGGAGCAGGTATGTCGCCTTGGGAGGGCTAGGGGGGCGATGCTCCTTCGGCGAGGGTTTAGGCGTGCCTAATCACTAGGCGTGTGACTTGATATTGGGCACCTAGGCTCCAGGCACAGGTTGGGCCTTAAACTACGTCGTTTAGATTTAGGGTTAAGTCAAAATAGGAAAGATACGATCAACTCACCACCCAATTGCCCAAATCAGACACGAGTCTTCGAAGAGAGAAAAACGAAGAGTAAAGACATGAGCGACTCTTCCTTCAGGAGCGACGACCCTTGGCGACCCTCGGGCGACCTTCATCTACCGCCGGCAAGACTCATGTCAGGCTCTTTTTTTTCGTTTCTTTCCTTCTCTTCTCTTCTTCTGACTTCTACCCTTCTTTCTTCTCTTCTTCAAAGTTCAACCATTCTCTTATATTCTTCCACCCATTGCTGTTCTCTTCTTCTAAAAATCATCCCCTCACTGTTATCTGTTCTCTATTCTTTACCCTTTTTTTTTATTCTGCCCTTTTGAAGGTTCCATCTGTCAGCCTGTTTTGGTTAGTGTCTCATTGCTTTTTTGGTCGGTGAGTACTTATGGCTGCAACATAAATACACTGTAAGTCACAGTAATAGGCTCGTGACCGGTTGTTTTGTGATTGGTTACATGTTTTGAACATTTTTTTCTATTTATGACTAATAGTTTTGTTTGAATCACTACTTGTATTTAATTTATTGCTTATATTGATGTTGTATATGACTATATTGTATTTTTAGTAATTTTTAAGCACTTTTGTGCGCCTCATCGCTCGGGCGCGCGCCCGCCTTGCGCCTAGGCCCCAGGCACACCTTTTGCGCCTTTAATAACTATGCCAGCAACTTAGGAACCACTTTGGACAAAGAAATAGTGGATTCATGTGAAGGGAATATGCAAGCACAGTAACTACTTTAGCAATGCATAATCACATGTGCTGCTATCTCAGACTATAGTCACAAACATTGGCTACTCAGCTACCATGGAAATCTTTACGTGGGCAAGTCAAAGCTCTGCCTTTGTAATGCATAAGAACATGTGCGGCTATCTCAGACTATAGTCACAAGCATTGGCTACTCAGCTACCATGGAAATCTTTACGTGGGCAAGTCAAAGGTCAGCCAAGGTTGCGGATTTTACTGGAATTTCACAACTGTCTTGGAGGAATTCAGGACGATCAAGGTTTTTATAAGTGAATGTCACAACTTAGATTCTGAACACAACTCAAAATTTGTTCTAATGTATTTCTCATAGTCTATGTATTTCCACTTATGAATAAGGTTGTTTTGTTTGCTGGGGCCACATTTTATTTTTTACTTCTTTCAGGAAAGTTGCAGTCTTCGATTTCACTGCTCGCATAGAAACAAGACAGGAGGAGGAAGAAGGGATGGAAAACAACATGAATGAATTCCGATTCCTCCTCTCATTCATTCTCTACTTTCCAGACTTATGCAGCTTAGATCCCTAATTTGAGCTTGTTACCGTGCTCTGTTCAGTGGCGGATCTAGGTGGGGTCGGGCGGGGTCGACCGACCCCACCGTGGTGAAAAATTCTTCTAGAGTAATAGTATTTTCGAAAAAAATAGAGGTTTTCAACCCCTCGTTTCGTTTCGTTTCAAACATAAATTTGATTCATTTCGTTTAAAATTGGATTACTTCTTTCGTTTTGTTTCAAACATGGATGCATTTCGCATAAAATTGCATTACTTCGTTTCGTTTCGTTTTATTTAGTGGTTTTGACCTTAATATATGATTATTATTGTTCATTTAGGTTGATCAATGAACAAGCTTTTAACTAAACGGCCTAGATTTGATCCATTTATTTGCTTGTTCGATCCAAAAAAATTCCTCGGGGGCTCTCTGTTCAGAACACCACAAAAATAGTAACCGATACCAAAAGAACCCCACACCCCCCTACAAAGATGCAAGTAGTAAATCAATGGTGTCATTAAACACCTTAAGACGATTAAACCAAGATCGTTACAATTTCAAGGATTCCTAATGACTAATAAGCGCATACTTCCGGGGAAAAATAATGAAAAGAGAGCCCTTTTTCCCGCAAATCAGTTCATATTACCGATAACAGCAAAAATACAAGAAATTGAGTGAATTGGTGAACTCGGCCTATTACTCGTTATGATCAAGAAAAATATTACTGGCCTGCATACATGTGTATGTGTACTATGTATCACGTGTGAGAGAGAACCTGAAACCGGGAAGAGTTGCCGGCGGTCGCCGGGCGGTGCCGCTGAAGTGCGATCTTTTTCCTTCGGCAAATCTGAACCACCGCTGAATTGGGCTTTAGCAGGCCCATAAACCATTTTTCTTGTGTGTGTGGCATTCGAATCGGTTCGGGGTGTTATTGGAACCGTCAATATTTTTGAGCGATTTAATTTCATTTTCCTTAGGTCCAGATCACAAGTCCAATTTAGTATCATACGAGAATACGGAAAATACAGAGAATATTCAATCACATATCAAATATTACACTCAAATATCACATATATCACACTCCTTTAATTTTACTTTTCATCTACTACCCCTATACTTATACACTCACATAAATCAATTCAAACCTTTCGCATTATATTCTCTCTTCTCTTTTATTAATTCTATCCTCACATTCAAATCTTTTACATCACATTTAAATATTATAAATTACATTCAATCTTTCACATCCAAGTGTAAAATAGATATTTAAGCAAAAAAACGCATCTACTTCATCTACTTCATCTCATATTTTAAACAGTATCGTCTATTACCATATCGAACTAAATTGGACTTGTGATCTGGCCCATATTTAGTTGTATGAATAGAATTCATAATCCCATGGGTTTGAACGATAGTTTTGTTTCTCTTCTCCCGAAAACTAGCAAACTTGAGGTTCTTGACTTGAGACCTATAGCTCTTTGTAATGTTTTGTATAAAATTATTTCCAAGGTTTTAGCCTCTCGGCTAAAGCTTGTGATTTCTAATGTAATTTTTGAGACGCAGAGTGCTTTTGTCCCGAATCGGCTGATTACAGACAATACCATTATTGCTTTTGAAAGCATGCACCGGATGCGACGTAAGACTCAAGGAGTGAAAGGTCATGTGGCACTCAAGCTTGATATGAGCAAAGCCTATGATCGTGTGGAATGGGTGTTTCTGTTGCGCGTAATGGAAAAGATGACCCAGAGGTTTATTGAATGGGTGGAGATGTGCATTAGCTCGGTGCGCTTCTTCTATGTTAATGGAGAGAAACAGGTGGGATCGGTGATGCCGAGTCGTGGAATTCGGCAGGGCGACCCCCTATCGCCGTATCTCTTCATCTTGTGTGTAGAAGGCTTATCTGCTCTTTTAAGGTATGCGGAGTCTCGAAACAGGATTCATGGTATGCATATTGCTCGCGGTGCTCCTGCAATCTCCCATCTCTTTTTCGTCAATGACAGCTTCTTATTCTTTCGAGCGAATATGGAAGAATGTAGGGAGGTGAAACAATGCCTTCGTTGTTATGAAAGAGCGTCAGGCCAAATAATCAATTTCAATAAATCAGCGGTTTTCTTCAGCACCAATACCAGTAATGAGATAAAAAACTTCATTTGTGAGGAGCTTGGTGTGGAGCTGTCGGCGGTGGTGGTAAATATCTGGGCATTCCTCTTCTAGTCGGTTGTGATAAAACAAGTGCATTTCGTTTCTTAAAGGAGAAGATGTGAACTGAATTGCAAGGCTGGAATAAATTGTTGCTATCCAATGCTGGCAAGGAGATTCTTTTGAAATCGGTTGCTCAAACTCTCCCAAACTGTAGTGACCCGAACCGATAAATAGAATCATACATTTTTATTTATTTTGATATTTGCATTTTATTGCATTTTAATTGATATTATGTGTGATAATGTATATATTCATGTTTATGGTCTTCTTTAAATTGGAGTAAATAGTTATGTGAAAGTATGAAATGAAGTGGGAATGGTTGTGGGAATTATTTCCTAACTAGGTAATAACATGAGGTTGCAAGGCCAAAGTGGTAAAACAAGAGAGAAGGGCAATTAGGACATTTGACTTGGGAAGCTTATCCCTAAGGGAGGAGAAGATCTGGGAACTTTCATTCCCGTGTGATCATTCTTCCCGCTAAGAGAGAAAGAAACAGAGAGAGAGAGAGAGTGGAAGAGAAGAGATCAACTGGAAGGTTAATCAACCCAGGGAAGAAATTGGTGAGTCTGAAGTACTTACTTCTCCATGGGTGTGTGTATGTGTTATCTGTTGATGTGTGTATGTAGTGTGTGTGTGTGTAGTGTGTGGGAGCTCAGCTGAGTTCTGCTCCTGCTTTGGTAAGCCTTGGGTGTTAGGGTTGAGCAAACAGCTCACCCATGTGTGTTATGAGGTGACCCTATATGTTCTTGTGCATCAAAAGGTTCCATGACAGAGGTAAGAGGGGTGTACATGGCTCTGTGTTCTGAGTTTTGCTCTTAGGGTTGGCAATCCTGGACTGAGCGTCCGGACGCCCATAGAGCGTCAGGACGTCCAGCGTCCGGACGCCAATACGGCGCTGGGACGTTGGACGTCCG
>JAOWAN010047880.1:0-14108 GCA_028566635.1 Lobelia cardinalis
ATAATATTAGTCCTTTTAGAAGTTAAAATTTGTTCCAAAATAGTTGTCCTTTTAGGATTTCTAGGAAGCTTTTACATATACTTTCCAAAATTACCCTCCTACTTTCCCAACTACCAATAACTATTAATTACACTTTATTTCTTTTTTCATTAATAAAAAGAGAGTATTTAATGAGGGTAACTTTGTCCATATAAATTATTTTTTAATCTATGTGCATAAATCTAAAATGACTAATATTATGGAACGGAGGGAGTATATCACTTCAAAAACTTTTTTTAAAAAAAGAGAGAGAAAAGTGTGATCCTGACCTGCACATGCATGACAAAAAAAGCTGTAGCCGTCATGAATGCCAAGTGTAAAACAAAAGGCAGAACAGCAACTGAGGTATTTGCTAACTTGTCTTCTGAACTACTCTCCAAAGAAAGCTTAATGACACTCTCGTTTTTGATAGTTCTCCTCCTCCGTTTAAGAGTGCGATCTTCTGTTTACAAACAGAGAACCCTATTAAACTGTTATCAATATAATATGCACAAGCAACCAATAAAGGAAGTGCATCACAAATCATTAACTTGTGCCTACATTAACATCACGATCAACCTCATACACAAACATCTAACAATCACAGACATCAAAAACTCGAGAATTTCAAAGTAAACTTTACCAGCTTCCATAACACCCAACCTTTAGAGGAATGCTCATATGCTTGTGGTTTTCCAGACATAAAGGTTTATAGATGGGTAGATATATGTAACTCAAGAATTTCAAAGTAAACTTTTCCTGAAATGTATTGCATCTCCAAAAACCCTTCACCCAAAGAAAATAAAAATCAACTCAACTCAGCCTTTTTTCCAATCACTTCGGGCCGGCCTTCGGCTACATAAATCCTTTTTCACCAATCACTACAATCAAATGCCAAGTCATCATATAGGCCATACACCATAGTCCTTCGTGTCTTTATGTATTACGGTGTGCAAGTTAACTTTGGTATGCCCTTGCCTCTAGCTTGATTGAGAGTGATACTATTGCACTTCCTTACGGCTGGACAAAAAACCAATGTTGCATCCGTCTGAACCATCAAAAGCCATTTTCTCACATTTTCTACGATCAGAGTGACTTTTCCTATCTCCCACTCTGCGTTATTTGTTCATTACGAATCGTATACTTTCTAATTTTACCACACATCGACGGTCCACCTTAGTATTCTCATTTCAGCAACACCAGAAGTACAATGGTTAAGACACAATCATTTATGAATCCATTCTAATAATTTTCACAAAACAATGTTTATACCCAGATGGTCAAAAAAGATACTCCCTCCGTCCCACGTCCAGAGTTATACTTTGACCGGACACGGAGATTAATAAAAAGGTTGAAAAGGGATAATTTCCATAAAAGTCCCTTCAATATGTGGCTCATATTTATTCCTTTTCAAAAAGTAGGAGTATTATGGTCAAGTGGGATGCCCAAAAAGGAAATGTAACTCTTGAAGTGGGATGGACCAAAAAGAAAAGTGCAACTCTTTATGTGAGACGGAGGTAGTATTAGGCAATTCGTTGTTGAAAATAGTACTCCCTCCATCCCACTTCAAAAAATACACTCCTTTTTTGGTTGTCCCACTTGAAGAGTTACATTTCCTTTCTAAGCTTTTTCATTTGACAAGATTACCTCCAGTTTTTGCTAAGAATAAATGTGGGCCTCATGTAAAGGGGCATTTAGAAGATTTGCATATTTTAACTAATTCTTCAATTTTCTGTGAAAAGTCAAAGTGTATCTCTTGAGGTGGAATGGAGGGAGTAACAAACAACTCTTATTCTTTCTTTCTTTCTTTCTTTCTTTTTTTTTTTTGCCAAATATATTATTCATCTGTAAAGTTCAGGCCTTTCAGGCAATTATAAAAGGAATGAAATTTGTGCCAAAATAGTACACGGTGTTGGAGCAATGACTCATTACCAAACAATATGGCTTCACAGCTGGAGCACAATAATCAGATAAGTTTTTGATTATTCTTAACAATAAGTACTGCAAGATAAGACCAACCAAATTTAATATGTACTGAGATAACAGATTAAATGTGGCCTACAGATGACCTAGTCTCGAAAGAAATGAATGGTGGAAAAGGATTCATGTAGCCAACCCCAAATGATTAGGAGTAAGGCCAAGTTGAGTTCGCTAGAGGAGATAGATTAAACGTTCAGATTCATACCATGTCTGATTTCGGAAGTTTCTGTGTCCGAACACTCTCTTATTGATTTTGTGTCTGCTCCTAGAGAAAACAGCACCATAGCAGTTTTATCATCCACGAGAGGAAGTCGGAAACCAAGTGAACAGAAAACCTCAGGGAATAGTTTCGCATAATGGATGATTGAGCAAAGAGCAACCGACAAAATTGGCAATGCAAGAAAGAAATTCGGCAATTGTTTTAACTGGAAGTATCTTAAAAAACCCACGTTCCTGACAAATAAAAGAAAAGACGATGTAATAAAAGTTTCACAATATGATCAAATCGATTGTAAATTCAATATTTAAGAAAGCAGCTACTTCCTCCATCCCTGAATGAATATTTTGCTTAGTTTTTGAAAAGTCCACTAATTTACTATTAAAATAGTTATTTCCAATATATTTGTTGCGTTTTAAATTCTCAAATTTCAATCTTTGTAAGAATATTAAGTAAATTATCAATATAATTTTTTATAACTTGCAACAACAACTTCAAAATTATTTATGCCGACTAAAAAGTCAAAACATGACAATCATTTAGGGACGGAGGGACTAAAACATATATAACCTAATAATACCAAAAATAAAATCCAGTTCAATTGTAGTGCAACTATTATGCATGTGAATCAGTGCATGAATTTATAATATACCCCGCCCGCTCGCCTATGCAGAATGCTAAGTCCCCTATAGTAATATTTAATATGTAAATATATATATATATAAACATGTGTTTGTATTTGTAAAATATTCATAATCTTCGTAGTAATAATAATGATGATATTGATAAGTCTATGAAGAGCCATGGTTGTCAACTCCATGTTTGCGCTATGCAAGCAGAAATAAGATGTTTCAAAGTAATATCCCCATAAGGCAAACTGATTTTCAGTTATCAAAAATACGGAAAGCTATAAGGTATACAAGTATACAACCCCTTTCAAATCAAGATACATTAACTTCAATCAACTCGATGTGATATACGGATCTGGCAAACACATGCTTCCCACTATATATCTCAGTAAGAGAACAGCTTGACATGAAAATATAATGTGTCAACAGAAAAAGATTGTCGATCATACCAATAGTAGCTTTGAATATAGTTGTACAGCAACGGAAGTCTTGCATTGCACCAAGGCCTTAGCTTATCTGGGAAATGTCCAAGACACATATTGTAGTATCCATAAGCTTGAAAAGCAATAAATGGAGCAAAAATACATACACAACGCAAAGCTCCAGCCATAAGAACCTGAAATGCCACCTGGCATAGATATGAAAAACCAATGAGGTTGCGAATACCTAGAATATGATGTCAACAGCTACTCCATAGAAGAAAAAGAGAAAGCTGTACTCTCTCCATCACAAAATAAGTGTCAATTTTGTGTTTCTTTGTGGAAATTGAGTAGACACTTGAGCAATAATAGTGGAACATGTAAATGAGCATCCCTTTAGGTACCGCCACGGAATCGCAAGTAGAAATTAAACATAAAAAGTGACAAAGGTGAATTTAGTAACTTTATTAGAAAATTGACTCATTTCGTTAGAAGATTTTCTCAAAATTCGAAACTGTTTAGGGACGGACGGAGTAAGGAATAATATTTTACATTCACACTCGACACTTATAAAATGTATTTCAAAGTTGAACGAAAGAAAAATAAGAAGTTGAACAAAAGTAATTTTGTGGGATTCAACAACTCTAGTCTATCCCCTAAAGTATCTCCCAAGTCCTTCACATCGGACATAGTTCTTACTGGTCTATGTATTTGTAGCACCGCATGTTTTGGACACTTGATCTTTCACGTGGTCATATTTTCCAAGACTATTGCATTTTTTTTTCTTTGTGGTTTCTTCCTTGCTGAGTAACCTATATTGCATTATATTTTGCCTTAGTCACATTTGTTGCAATTGGTATAGAGATGTCACTTATGTTACTACAAGTTAAATATTAGAGTCACAAGCACTTTACAAGTATTATACATGTATTGTACAAAAATAGCATCTCTACTCTGCAAGCAACCTATTTAAAATGGGATGGGGTTCGTGTCCCCATATCAAGTCTGGTTAGACATGGACTCAAAATTGCAATGGAGGAGACAAGAAAGACAATGAGAGCATGGCATGATGGCTAAAGGATGGCAAAGAAGACAAAAGAAGTAGTCAGAGGTGACAGCTGTTATGGCAGGCTTCATGCCGTTACGACAATTTCCTGTCGTTACGGCTCCCAGACGCTGATTCCAAACCTGTAACTTTGGTCTTGATTCGGATTTTGAGCAAACAAGGGACTTCTAGAACCTTTTTTTTTTCCTTCTAAATGAGGATGGTTGGTGGTTGCCCACCTAACCCCAACATGACTAGAACCCGTGACCTATTGGAAACAGGTGCACCGCGTTGTCAGGGACTTCTAGAACCTCCTCAAGAACATTTGGGTCATTTGTTGATCAAGATATTATTGGATGGTAGCCATAGAATGGATGGAAGCCATCCAAATTCAAATTGACAAGCTATCACAATCATTTATTGGGAGTATATACATCCACTTTACTCCCAGCTCAAGAGAGAACAATTCATTCCAATTCACTCTACACTCTTCACTCCACACAACTCTCTCTCCCTCTTGCAAGAACCCTAGCCTCCAAGCCTAGCTTTCTCTCAAAAGCCAACACACATACAACCACAAAACCAAGCAAAACGAAAATATAAACACTACAAGCAAACACAAATCAAATATAAAACAAGCCTCTCTTTCTCAAGAGAAACGAAAAACAAGGGAGCACAACCTCACACCAAAGATGTCTTAGAAGAACAATGGACTAGAAGGGTTCTCCTCTCCATCATCTACGACAAACAATAAAGAAAAGCTTCGGAGTAGGTATATATTCTAAAGATCTATTCATATAGTTTGACTTATTTCTTCTTTTTTCATCCTCTATGATTAATAGAGTAGAATTTCTTTATCGCCTGTGCTAAGAAGTATGTTTAGTGCTTAGTTCATGTTTTATGTAATTTCCATGTTTTCCTCTAGCTTTCTTAGTCTCCTTTGTTAGAAAATATGTAGTACTGATTTCTTCCTTGTTAGTAGAATGTAGATCTTGTAAAGTGTGAAGTTCTTGTTCCATGAGATGTGTAGAAAGTGATTTCCTTTGCAAGTCTATGTGTAAGCATATGATTTAACTACCTTTTTGTAACTTTGAGGTGAAATAAAATCCATGATTTCCTATGTTCTTTATAATAGCGTGTTCACAAAAGTGGATCTATGATGTTGATGTAGTTTTGTTTACTTGGGAAGAAAAGTCCTGTTTTTCTTAGCCCTCTTTGCTTTTTTCCACCTCTTACCCCGTAGATCTATCTCCTCTTTCTCTCTTGTACAAGCTTTGTTCAAATGGTTTCAAAATGGTAGCTACTAAAGTTTTCTAAAACCTCTTTGAAATAGGAAAACTCGATGACAATGTAATGGCACGTGAGTTATTTCTCATTTCTCAAATGAGGGACTTAAACTCAATTCATTCCCTTTAAAACCATTTTCAAGAGTTTAAACTCATTTCATTCCCTTTAAAACCATTTTCAAGAGTTTAAACTCATTTCATTCCCTTTAAAACCATTTTCAAGAGTTCTTGATATTTGTGTGAATCTCCGGGGATCTCTCCCTTTGAAAACATTATAAGCTTTACCATTCATTTTCCTTGAAAATTAGACTAGATCTCTTGTTGATTCCCTTCATTTTGATTTCTCTACTTTCATCTTCTAGTTTTGGACTTTCACTCCCAAGGTAGCAAAAATCCATGAATGTCATTCTTAGGTCAACAAATGGCTTAGAGGGATATTTGAAGGATAACATCCCATTTTGTCCTTCAATCTTCATGCTGTGTTTGACCTTTTTGCCCTTCTTGCAATATTGCCCCCTTTGGATGATAGAAGTCTGTGAATCTTGTACTCTTGGTAAATGTTGGTTCGGCTTTGTTTGAGTTTTGACCACCTATCACTTCGGCATTTCTTGACTTAATTCTTCACCATTTGACCTGACTTTGACCAACATTATCATACCAACAGGAGACACGTACATGCTAGATACCTATAGAGATCACTTAGGGCGGATTGGGTGCCTAACCCCTTTCTAATTTGTAACTTAGCAACCGGAGCCAAAATC
Organism: Lobelia cardinalis; assembly: GCA_028566635.1. Taxonomy (NCBI): domain Eukaryota; kingdom Viridiplantae; phylum Streptophyta; class Magnoliopsida; order Asterales; family Campanulaceae; genus Lobelia; species Lobelia cardinalis. Next base: position 6,356 of record JAOWAN010047880.1, read on the forward strand.
TTTAAAGTAGGCTAGTCTCTCCAAAGCCTTGACCACCACAGAGGTGGCGACTCTCATTATTTTCCAAATTTTTTGAGAAGTCACGATGAGCGCTTTATTATCGTTAAACTCTAGTCGAGGAATATGGTTCTCAAAGTATTATCATATTCTCCGCTAAACCACTGGTACCAAGTCCTTCTTCACTATGTTTGTCAATATTAATTGAACTCTCTTACTTTAACATTGCCGTCATAAGTAATCACATTGATCTATCGTACTACTGCAGCATCTAGCTGACGCCAACATCTCTTCAAACAATTTCCATGATCTAAGTCACTTCAAACAATTTAAGATGATATTTCTCCTTTTATCCCCAATGAATCTCACTTTAACCAACACAAAAATATTTCTGTTCTTTTAGGCTGTAGATACTTCTATCTTACAGCTATCAGATTTTCCGCTGAAGTACTGGTGACTGGTCACAATGTTTTTCTTCAGTATCTTCATCCACATTTCAAAACTCCTTGTGATAAACTTTGTTTTTATGGTTGGTACCTATAGGCTGACCAGTTCACTCATTTTCAACCTAAAAAGCGTACACAGCCAAAAACTCAGTAATTTGAAACTCTTAACTCAAAAAAGAAATACTGGGATGAATGGACAATAAGATTAAAGAAACAAAGCATTTGATCTTTACCAATTGGCATTTAGCATACATGTGCCAGCTTAAATCTGAACAAACTAGTTTTATTGAACTCGGGGAACAAATTTTATAAATGATGCATGATAGGTTCATGTATATCCAAGAATGTGTCCATCACAAAGAACGAAAAAAAAGAGACAATGAGCGATAAGAGGAGCAGCAGTTAAAATAATAAGAACTTACAATAAGATGCTTTTTACGGAAAATGGCATCATAAGCTTGGTGCATAGTCTGAAAACCAATATAACCAGCATTAAGTACTCCATTTGACCTAGCAAATCCAGAGAGAGCAAGACAGAGTATAGCAAAGTTATTTGCACCCGACATTAGGTGATATACCCCTCCAAATGACAACAGGGCGTACAAACTCTCAGTGTAGCTGCAAACAGTAAAGGCAATCTGCACTCAGGTTAAGCAGGTTAGCATTTGACATGAAATGAAAGGAGAGGCGAAAGAAGAATACATGGACGAGTAGAAAATAGAAGCCGGATTGAAGCAAAACAAAATTGATGCTCTCAAAGCAACCTCCCGCTCCTTCAGAATAATAATTGAAAGCCTATCAAGATTTTAAAAGAATATATAAGAATAGCAAATCAAAAAGCTGATCTAGTGTGAAGAAGATAAAATACACCAGTTTACAACTTGACATGTGTGACTGTTAAATGCTCCCCCATGAAACAACTATCATTCCAAGGCTACGCAGATTCGTATGACTTGATTAAATAGACTGGGTGGCTTTCTTCAAGCGTGTGCTTTTAACCCATGGAGCATGCATTCTGGACAGAGTAACCTTCTTTTTTTAGGAACCACCTTCATTGCGTGTCCCAAGAAAAAATAAACCATTTCAGCAGCTGAAGCCTGAAATTATTACGGTTGATTCCTATCTTTTTTCTTTCTTTTTTTCTAAATGGCAAAAATTGGGTGTGACAAATGAGGAGATGGCGGAATATCATTAGTGAATAGATGATGTTCGGGAAATAATAATATAGCACCATAATTATCTATTATCATAAGAACCTATTCACAGAGCAAACCATACATCAGTCACTCATTGTTTCCAATAGAAGCATGTGATTTGGTTTTTGATGCAACAAGTAAGAGAAAGTTTAATAGGCAATAAAACTTAAGCAAATGATTCATTACTAAGATGATAAATGCATTGAAGACTAAGTATAATTATTTCTTACAAAATAGGTTAGTGATAAGTTCACAAGTTGATCTCTTACAGAACCTTTGCAACATTTAGGATTTCAAAACCTAAGAAAAAAGAGGCTCAATTGTCTTTTGAAAGAGTACGGTGTAACCTATGTTGAAAGGAAAATTATCAACAGTACGGAGTTGTTTTATATGTAACACAAAGATGCCCAACGTTCAGATCATCATTGATCCACACAAAGGTACATGTACATAAACCAAAATTGCTTCAAATTGCTAGAACCGGTAGCTAATTATCTCATGGATCTTTCCGTGCTACCCCAACCTTATATGGTATATGTAAATATTTGCTCCTATCTAAGGCAATAGTACTACTGGATCAAAGGAAAAGTAAAGTGTTGAGAAAAAGGACGACTTGCTTGGACCTGAAATGAAAATTGGATTCACAAAAATAAATGAGAGAATTTCACTCCTAAAAAAGATATGAGGCCATATTGGATGTAATCCATATTACAAATTACCATGCAATAGAATAGACTGGGGAAAAAAGGCTTATTCAATATTTTCGTTCGTCGCTCGACGTGTGGGGTATAAAGAGAAGTTATATATAAGGATATAACTACGGAAGTGAACCCTACAGGAAAAGCATTTATCCATTCCCTAGCTCCAAGAAAGAACAGTCATCAAGATACATACACTAAACAACAAGACTAGCTATAGCAATATTCTTAAACCAATCCTCATGTCAAACAAACCATTTCCATTTCTCCAATCCGCAACATTAACAATGCTCCCCCAATCCCAAAATGAGCGTCAATTATTGTTCACCGTCATGAAGAAAATGGACTCCTCATTTCGGAACTGAGGTACTATATAATTTACAAATAAAAACTTGGTCAGCTTCAACATGTATTTCTTGATATTCAAAAGCGTTTTCCAATGTTACTCAATGAAAATCAGTCAATCACTAGTAACAAAAAAAAAAAGATAATCACATGACTGCAACTAACAAAATTAAAATAACTTGAAGATGCTAGCTAAACCAGTGCTCACCCACTTGAAAACCAGTGGCACATACAGACATGTAATGAAATCATCGCACAGCGGATGCATTAAAAATTGTTACCTGTAAAGATACAAAGCTGCAAAAACAAACGCTACATTGTTAAGCACGTAGCCTGAAAATGTCAATACAGCCCTATGTCCAATGAGCGGAATCAGTGGAGCAAAAACTGCAAAACAACCAATTTGTTGAAAATTAGAACTCTTAAATAGATAAAATATAACTATTATTCAGTTAAAACCATTGAAATAATGAAAAGAGTACAAATACCTGATCGTGATAGTAGAGAAATGCACAAGGGAAGAAGAGGCAAGAAGGCGTAAGTCTGTTCATATTCGTAGCCGCATTGGGCGATACGGACGAAGTAGACGCTATCCCATACGACGCTGCTTTCAATTGCGGAGGCGGCACGGGGGAATAGAACGTCATCGTTGGAGGCGGTGGTGGTGGAGAGGCAGTTGGGGTTGATTGGAGCGGAGGTGTCGTAGGGAGTGAGGAGAGACCTCCATAGGATTATTAACGTCAGCAGGACGATTCGCGATGCAATCGCTGATCGGACAACAACGCCTTCGTAGTCTGTAAGGTTAGGGATTTTAGTCCCCATAGAAGATAGGCGGTTAGGGTTTGATTTCACATCCGCATGGCGGTAACTAGTTTTCGAATTTAGAATTTGGAGGTGAGCAATGGAGGAGGAGGCGGTGGTTAATTTTCACTTTTTTCCAAATATTTTTCTACTTCGTTTTATATGTTTTGATTTTGAAAGTCAAAACATTAATTTTGAAAGTCGGAACAAGAGGATTGTTTTCTTCGGGGCCGGTTTTTTTCCAAATTTTTTAGGGTCCGTTTAACATTCATGTTTTTGGAACAAAACATGAAAAATATTACAAAAACTTGTTCACCACTTAGTTTTTAAAACACAAGTTTTCTCTCTCTACCTACTATTTTTACATACCCCTATATCACATTTATATCCTATCAAACATCACATCAAATCATAACTATCACACTCTCTCTCTTTCTCTCTCCATCACTATCATGTAAATTATTAAAAGTCAAAGGGCAAAATTGTAAAACTCCTACAAAACCAAAACAAACACAAAACAAACACAAAATACAAACAAAAATAAAACATATCAAAAAACCCCACTCCCAAACACACCCTTAGTTTTTTATTTTTTTTCTCTTATTAGTATCACAGTCTTTTTTTTTTTTACTTTAAAAACTCAAAAACCAAATTAATAAATTACTTATTCAAACGCATCGAGATGACTGGAGTTTGAAACCCATGATGGCCCTACAAGTTAAAATCATTTTAATTTACTAAAAATTCAATTTATTTAATTATAATTTTTTATATCAAAATGTATTTAAAAAATTATGAATGAGTATTCAAAATGTTACATTAAATTTGACTTAATTCATTTCTTACAAATTAAATTGAATTAATCATTTAATTAAATTAATTATATAAGTTAGGGACAACTTCATAAATGGTCCCAGAACTTTTTCGGAATCTGCTATTCGTCCCTAAACTTATAAAATCCATAATTTTGGACCAAATTTACGAAAATGGGTCAAATCAAAGCCCACCGTTAACGTCTGTTGCTGCTGTTAAGTAGCACGTGATTATCATGTGCCTTTAGGACGAAGGGCAAAAAAGGAATACCGGGTTTTATTATCTTGCCTCCTTGTTCGCTTAAAATGGAGGTTCACCATTTCCCAAAGACCAGTCTCCTTCTTCCATCATATCAACGAACCAAACAATTAAAGCCAAGGCAACTTAGGGGTAAGAAAATTAACCCAAGCTTCGTGTATCTTCCATAATTTCCAAGCATTTATATTATCTTCCTTTGAAATTCTCGTCAACTCGCCGCTCGCCACCATAACCAACAGTCGCCGTCCACCGGCTCCACCACCTCTCTCTGTCGACTGGCGCACTCTCTGTCACCTTCATCATCGTTCTTTGTCTCTCTCTCAAACACTCGTATACATATATACTCTAATATCTCTCACCCACTTTCGTCCCAGATCTGAGTTTTAAAATACCAATTTCTCAATCTCATTTGGATTCCAAACCACCACCTTCAGCTATATTTAATTACATGGGTGGATTAACGATCTTCAAGAAATTAAAATCTTAAAGTGCAAATCCACTATTGGTTGTCTAATTAATTAATCAAAGAAATTACACTTCAGGAGAAATTACACTATTGGTTGTTAACAACTCAGATTAATGAAGAACGATTTGTAGGTCTCCATCTCCGGTAGACTACTGTGAGTTACGCCGTCAATCAAAATGGGTCATTCCGATATTTTGTGTAGGTCTCCATCTCCGTCAGACTACTGGAACTTCTACTTTCAAATATTTAGTTCAGTTGGATCAGATCTGAAAATTGATCCGACTAAACAAGAACAGGAAATTAAGAATAAAACTTAATGGTGGATTACCAATCAAGCCGAAAAAATTGATCCGGCAAACCAAGAACAAAGCCAGAAAAATCTTCATTACTAAGCCGGAAGAAGGGGATCGTCAGAAAAATCTGTTTGTGAACTGAATCTGACCTCGAAATCGATATGGGGAAGAGATAGAGAACAAATGAAAAGTGAAAGAGATTCAGTGCCTTCGTTTGTTTATCGATATGGAAACTTTTCCATTCCTTTATGCAAGCAATTTGTTTCTTACCAGATCTAAAATTCCCAGATTCATGAAAATGAACCCAAGGAAGAAGAAAGTATGTTGTGTTAGTTTCCTTTTTTGCCATTGGATACGATGGCACGTGATCAACACATGCGACTTAACAGATTTCATTAACGGCCCGTTAACGGTGGGCTTCGATTTTGCCCAATTTCGCAAACTTGGCCCAAAATTATGGATTCTATAAGTTTAGGGACGAATAGCAGATTTTGAAAAAGTTCAGGGACCATTTACGAAGTTGTCCCTATAAGTTAAATCCAGTAAAACCCGTTAATTATTGAAATTCGGGACATTTCAACTCATTTAATTTGTACTAACATGCTTAATGCCATGATACGATTTCGATCATTGTCAAGCGCCTTAACTTAAAATTCGATAGTTATAGATATTTGCGCATAAAATCATCTTTTTACTCATTTGTTCAAGCATCATCTTTATCGTGCTCACCTTATCGACGAGCATCAAGCAACTCATGAGCATCATTATGACACCATGAATTTCGAATTCAAGTTGACTATTTTTCCTTCGCACTCTTCTCGACGTTCTCGTTCAAAAATACTTTTCACGATACTCCTGACTGTAAGTTGATAAATGATGTAAATACGAGTCAAATGAGAAAGAGCATTCACAATGATTAAACCCTTAATAGATTTATATATCATGCCATAACAATTTATTCAATCTTTATTTCATAGATTCTTTCTTAAAAAAAAAATTGAGACTCTAACTTCGGGAGTTCCTCACCGATCCTACATTGAATCAACGTGAAGGAGGTAAATCGAACTCTGCACACTACCATATTGAGCCCTATCCGTTCTTTCATTTATCACTGTGACATATGTCATGGAGCCGTAAATTCATTGTTAAGTATGGCATAAAGTTGATAAAAGGTTTATAGTAGGATCCAATAGTATATTTTATTACTTTTACATTACTTAAAACACAATTAAATATATATATATATATAAATTGAGGGTTCCATTGTTGGCCATAAAAAAGAGGCTCATATGTGTTCATCTTATCAACTTATAAATATCTTACTATATGTGATACAATTTATGAACCAGTTAAAATTTTTATTTTTCCTTTTTTTACTAACTCAAGAACTCCTTCCACATAAGGAGAGAGGTGGTGGCAACCGTATCAAAATCTTATTATCATTATCATTATCAAAATATCGGTAATATAAAATTTATTATCATTGTTCTATCAAAGTTTTGGTATTACTGAAGTTTGATGAACCCAAATTTTGGTAGAATACAATCGGGCAACGGAATTACCGATTTTTGACTCGGATTAAAGAAACACTCTCTAATTGACCATAAGGAAGTAATTGACATATAGTTCCTCGAGCGCTTGCTCGAATGCTCAAGCATAATCTAATTGATTGTTAAGAATTAGAGTGAATGTCTGTTAATGAGCAAAGTTCTGAAAACAAAATAGTAGAAGTAACCAACTTGAAAAACTACTCAATTGAGCCATAAAGAAATGCTCATATAGAGGAAGCGCGTTGAATCATGCAAGGCTATAATACTCCATTCCCTTCTTTACAACAGTGATCGTCAGTACACAATTTGTTTAACATAGCCTTTATTATTCTCCTGAAGAGTTATGTCAAACTTCTTGATCACTAAATTGTAAAATTATCCTCATTTCGGTGGTAATACTGTGATAATGAAATTCATTATCATTATCCTACTAAAAAAATCGGTACGCTACGATAATGGAAGTATAATTTTCCGATAAAATATTTTTGATAATTTTCGATATAATACAATAGAACAATGAATATAGTTGAGCAATTGACATTTTTTTTCACCCATTTTCACCTAGGGCCATTTAATTTTGGACCCGTCTCTGGGGAGATAAACCTGAGGGCTGCCAATTGCCCCTCCCTATCGAACTAGGCAAAGCGAAGGCCACCTGAGGTTTAGGCCTCCAGTATGGCTCAAATATAGGAACTATTTAGGCATAATGACTATTTAACCCTTAGGGCATAATGTAATCTATATATATACTCTTGGTGTGATTAATAGAAGAGTAGAAAACACAATCGTATTATGGTATCAACAGCATTCTTCGGTCCTCCCCTAACCCTACTTAGCCGTAGTCGCCCGTAGTCTCTTCTCCAACATCCATATAACCGGGTCGGACGTTG
>JAOWAN010047890.1:0-14108 GCA_028566635.1 Lobelia cardinalis
TGAGACTTACTCTCACGCCGGAGCTATTTAGGTAGGGAAACCCCCCTACCTCTAGTGACGGTGTTCATCTTGCAGGTCTTGTTGCTGCCCAGATTTAGCCTTCAGCCATCGTAGCAGCTCACCAAGGTCACCGGAAAATCCGTGCATCATCACCATCTACAATGAAAAGAAGAAGTGGTTGGCGGGGAAGGGGAACCCCACTTTCATGACGGATGCCATCTACCAGAGATTCATCGAGCATTGGGAGACTCCGGATATGAGGCAGTTATGCAAGAGAGCTCAACGTGCCAGAGCGGGACCCGACTCAGGGATTATGCATAACATGGGGACGACAAACTTCGCACGACATTTGGCGCATTTGGTATACACTTCAACTGTTATTAGTATATATTATTAATGCATTGTTATTTAGCTTATGCTTTATCGATTAGACATGGACTATGATGTAATTGATTACTGATAGATTTAGAATCAAAATTAGTGAAATTAGGAGGATAAGGAGACGATCCATGATAATGTATTATCAATAAATAAATAATGTAATTCTTGTTATAAGAGAGGTTGATAACCAAAGAGAAATAAATTATCATGAAATAGACGGTCAAAATGAGTATATACATGATAATTTATGATCTTTGGCTATCAACCTCTCTTACAACAAGTATTTCGTTATTTATTCATTGATAATCCGTTATCTTGAAGCACCTCCTTATCTTCCTGACTACATTATTTTGATTCAATTGTTTCTCTAGCAACATAGAGTCCACCTATGTTAACTTGTTGTTGCCAGTGTGGCCTTTGTAGGCCTTGTTAATATATTATGGCCATATTAGTATGTTGTGGCCAGTGGCTTTATTAGTATGTTATGACCAATGTGGCTTTTTTTATCTTCAATGTATGAGACATGTATAAATATGTGTTAAAGTCCATTTTTAGGGAAAATGTTGTCCTTTTTTTCCATGAAAGGGTTGAATTGTAAATTATTCATTTAGTGGGCTTTAAAGTGTAAATTTATCAAACTTATGAGGTTAAAATATAAATTATTTAAATATTGGGGGTAAAGTATAAATTTATCAGGGTTAATGTGTAAATTTATCAAACTTTAGGGATTAATCTATAAATTTATTAAAATTAGAGGGTTCATGTGTTGCTTTATCAAACTTTAGGGGTTAATCTATAAATTTTGAACTTGGGCAGGAGGAATTATGTGGCCGTGGGAGCGTAACTGTTGGCGAGGTCTTCCGCACGACACATGGGCGTATACGTGCCGATGGTACATTTGACTGTACCTCACAGCAGGCTGCTGATGCATTCCTGTGTACAAATTTTATTTCATAACTTGTTTTTTTTTACTATATTTATGTTTTTATACTATTGTTTAATTTTTACTATTAATTTGCAGGCTCAGTACATGATTAGCTTAGAGCAAGCCACTTAGAGAGTTTCCGATTCGACTCAGGTCAATGATAGGAAATGTTTGGTCGCAACTCTTATTCCACGCAGTGGTACACCGCGTGGGGATCGAATTATCAGCATTGGGCCTTAGGGTCGCCAGATACTTGGGATTCCATCCCACAGTCGACCCGGACCCTCATCGTCCTCCGCCGAACCGATCGTGATTCGATCCCACCTCAGTGGCAACATGAAATGGATGAGATGAGAAAGACCCAACGTAGGTTGGTAGAGCAGTTGACAGAGATGCAGCAGGTCATGCAATCTCAATCGCAGCAGCAGTCTCAGTCTCAGTCGCAGTAGCCGCCGCCGCAGCCTCTACAGCCATTCGATGATGTCTATTGCCCGCATATGCCCGATGATACTTTCGCTACGACATGCTCGATGATCGATATTTTAGTAAGTCGTTTGTAATTTTATTTAGAATACAAATTTGTTGTAATTATTACATTTTTTTGATAGTTAATTAAATATTTTATTTTATTTATAAATTAAAATATTTATTTAAAATTTAATATTAATAACAATTAAATAATTATTAATAATTATAAATATTAATTATTAATAATAAATAAATTATTAATAATTATTATTAATTATTAATAATAAATATTTTATTAAATATTAATTAATACAAATAGCGACTGACTCAATCTCTATGTGCTGTGGCAAGTCAGTCGCTATTTAGCGACTGCCTTGATCAATCAGTCGCTAATAGCGACCATATGGTAGCGGCAAAGTTTTAGCAACTAAGTCAGCCGCAATTCTTCCGGTCAGTCGCTAAAGAGGAGAATAGCGGCTGACTTGTCATGGGCTATTCCCCCTTCCTGTAGTAGTGAATTACTGAAAATAACAAAATGAATATGCTCGCTACGCTAGAAGAAATTGCTCGTTAACCAAGCACATGTCCACATGGATCAAGAGGAAACATACGATTAAGGGCGGAGGAAAGGGTGGCGGGAGGGAGCAACCGCTCCCCCCCCCCTTCAAAAAAAAAATTTTTTGTTTGCTCTGACTATAATTTTTATTTGTTGAATTTATGATATTTTTTCTAATATTTGATTCTTATGGATTTTATATCATTGAATTTGTGTTGTTTTGATGTGTAGTAAAAATATTTTTGAAGTTGAATGAAACTTTTTGTGTTCATTTACTAAGAAATAAGCGTTTTTAAGATATTGCTACTCCCGCCTAGTTAACCCGACCCGATTTTTTTTTTTGGCGCTGCCCCCAAACCACCGTATAATTTCGCACCTCCTCTGAAGATTCCTAACTTCACCCTGCGTACAATCCCATAAACTCATCAATAACTCAAAATAGTATTCCGAAGTAAACCTCCTTACGAGCGAGTAAGGACATGGGCTAACACGATTGATTGACATGGAGTAAGCCTTCCTCGTCTAAGAATCTCCGCCACATGATTGAGCAGATCCTGCTCGAAAATCTATATTCTACCAGGAGAATCTTAGTATGTATTACGTGCATGTCTCCTAGAATCCTATATTACTAAAAGGAAAAAATTGGAGAAACCCCCTTGTAGTTAACGGATTTTGGGGATAAGCCCCACGTACTTTATTTTCTTCAGGGATAGCCTTCCTGACCAAAAAAACGTTATAGACCATCCATTTTATCTAACGATAAATTGGAAAAATACATCATTATCCTTATTAAACAGGGACCAAAGTGAAAAAATAAGATTGCTAACACATACACCCAATCTTGTTCTTCCTTCTGCCTCTCCATCTCTTTTACAATATTGTTCAAAATCACAAAATCAATCAAACCCAAATATCAGAATCACAAAACTAAATCAAACTCAAATCTCAAATCTCAAAATGAAAAAATATAAATCAAATTCAGATCTCACAATCACCAAACCAAACCAGATCAAATGGAGTCATGGGACTCGCACTGCTTTACCAGTCGCAGGTAACATAGTTGCCAACGCAAGCTTAGATGGACTTTGTGCAGGGACAATCGGTAAACACATTCAAGCTCGATCACAGGTATCCTCTTATTTATGGCAGAGAGAGGGGCAAGAATTGGTTCATCTCCCGAGAAACAAACGGGGAGTAGTTTATCTAGGATGCAGATAGCTTCTTTTTCCAAGCAAAGGGAAGGTTTTAAAGAAACCAAATGGTGTCGTCTCGGTCAAATCGTCCGCCTGAGCATCCACTCTTTGTTTCTCCTCCTCCTTCGACGGCAACAACGCCGTTTCGTTCCTCCCTTCCTCTCATTGCTCACCCTCACTCAAATCTGTCGACCTCCTGCAATCTTCATTCCCACCCACCAACCTTTATAGTCGCGCCGTCGTTAAACTTCCCTCCCCTGTCCATATCTGTTTTAATTACCCCCTAATTACTCTCAAGATGAAGAAGATTGTGGAAGAAGAAGAAGAAGAAGAAGGTAAGGCTTTTGATTTCGGTTCTTCCTTCCCCCTCATTCTCCTCCGTCCTAACCCTAGCCCCATAAATCGTTGATTCAACGGCCATCACAACCCATCTCTCTACTCAAAACAACCCCTGCCTTGCACTATCAACTTCTCTATCACCAAAATTCGCAACAAAACCGAATAACCAAAAGAAAGAAAGGGCAACATAGATATCACATTGTAAAATTAATTAAAACCCATCACATATATATATATATATATAGAGAGAGAGAGAGAGAGAGAGACCCATCAAACCCAGAAGTGAGCTTCGACGGTGCTTCCTACTCAGGCGTCGTCTTCAACCTCTCGAAAACCATCATCGGACGTTTCTGCGGGTCACTTCTTCTTCTTCGTCGGAAGTTTTGTGGAGAAGGGTTCTGGGATTATGGTTTAAGAAAGGGTGATATGTTTCTGCAGGTCGTTTCTACGTACTAGGTGTTTGTATGTGAATGTGGTGGGGTGATAAAGGGTAAGGAGGAGGTCTTTGAGCTTTTCAGATCTGAGAAGAAAAAAGGGTGAGGTTGGTGACCGAAGAATGGGGGAAGAAATTAAAGAACGAGAAGAAGATGTATTAGCAACGGGAAGAAGATTTATTAAGGGTAAAATTGACTTTCTATTTATCTCAATTTTACATTGCACAAATTTTCTATCATTTTGGTCTTTTTATTATGGATGGAGGCTAACCGAACTAACGTCGGGGAGGTTATCCCTCAATAAATAAAATATGCGGGGCTCATCCACAAAATCTGTTAACCACAGGAGAATTCCTCCAATTTTTCTTACTAATATATCTGTGATATATTACCTATTTTACATATTTCATAATTCTATCAGGAAAATAACTTTTAGTATATCAGAAAAGTATCAAATTAACAAGTATATGAATCCCTAAAACACTATAAATAAGACCTTCTCATATAGGTAAAATATGCGCTCTCTCATATAGTCCGCAAACACTCTGGATAATTCTCTTATTTTATCTAAGAATTTAAGGGTGCATTTGGATATATAATTTTTTGATTTGATTTTTGAGTTTTTATGATGATTAAAGTAAAAAAAAAAAAAAAGAGAGTTAGATAGAAAACTTGTGTGATCGATGAGAGAAAAAAATTAAAAACTAAAAAACTTAGGTGAAAAGCACCCTGGAGAACATACCCTAAAATTTTATTCTTGCGTTGGATCTATTTTACAAGAACAAACCACTTTTTCTTTTTTTGATTGTTCATTAATATCAAGAACTATATCCTTACTAATTCAGTCCGACTACCTATTTACATACATAATAGATGTTCTTCTTCTTTTTCAAGTATTGATTACTACCATGATCCTGATTGATTCAAGCGCTGTCGTCGACATACTCACAAGGAAATAACTCGTTATATATGCAAAACAATATCCCCCATCTTCTCTTTATTCTTGTTGAATAATATTTGTTTGTTCCGTGTCTAAAATGTTTATGCAATTGTTCAAATCTATAAATAATAAAAGAATCAAATGTAAAAGTGGCATGAAGAGAATTATTTTGTCGGATTCAAAATGAATATTATTTTTTTTAATCTTAAAATGATATTAATTTTAGAAAAAAAATATTTATTTTTGGTAATTTAAGTCAATAATATTACAATATTTAAAAGTTATATGAGAATATGGAGTAATATATTTGTGTTGGATAAATTTTGGGAAAATACAGCCAAAATATAATTAATTAAATATTCGTGAATTAAGTCCAAGTCAAGTGGTGGGAGTACTAACTTGATCTAGCAGCCACACATATCTTCTTCATTTCCCCAACGGTATATATCACAGTGACAAACGGGATGGCGGATAGAGCTCAGTACAGTAGTATGTAGGGTTCGATTTTTAACATGTTGGAATTGACTTTATTATAAGCGGAAGTGACCTAAAGGTTAAGAGCCCTGGGCCTATTCGTTAGCTCTCCACTCTAGCTCCTGTGATGCATATCCTGCGATTTACCTCATTCACGTTGGCTCAGAATATAGTTGATGGACACTGCGGATTGCAGTCTCAAATTTTTTTTTTAAAGGTAATGCAACTGTGGAGCCACGTGGGTGGTTAAAGCGCTGGTCACGTTCCCCAGCCCTTCTCCGTAGAACAATCCTTTATCCGTTTTCTTAGCGCAAGCACGTCGGCGTCCTCGTACTTGCCCAAGAAATTATATGGAGCGCCTAAATTTTTTTATTCATTTTATTATATTATTTGTGCATTTTTTATAACTAAATGTTCATTATAATATTCTTATTATTATTATTGATTTTCAGTAACAACAATAAAAATGAACATTTAATTTTAAAAAATGAATAAACAACGTAATAAAATTAATAGGCGCTCCTTGCTAGGAGCGCATAGGTGCTCCATATATTGATTGTACTTGCACACGTACACCCGATCATCAATCTTCACACAAATTAATTAATTATATATTTTTTAAAAATTTTGATAGTGATATTTAAATATATTAGTTTTCTTATATTTTGTTTTATTTTATATAAAATTTTAGTTCCTATTTTACATATATGCTTACTTTGTAGTATATTTTATACTTAATAATTATTTATATTAATCAATATAATAAATTTATAATTTCATTTAAATCATAGAAGTTAGAAATAAAGAATTTACTTTTTCTTGAACCAAGATTTAAAATGACTATATAGCCCTTTTTCATATATAAATTTAGATAGAAAGAATATAAATCGAATCAGGAGGAAAAAATTGAAATTTAAATAAAGCGAGAATCACAAATATGATTTGATGATTGATTTTTTTTATGAGTTTTACTATTTTTTTTATTTTTTATTTTAATCATTACAAAATTTATATAATATAATAAAAATTACTGCATATGACATTTTTAATCGAAGTCTAAACCACAAGGCATGATAATATAAACTGTCCTTTATACAATAGACATAAATTATCTCTGCCTCTAAGCTATTAATTTATCACACTTCTTTTGTTTTGATCAAAGAATTTGTTATTTTGTTTTGAGATATTTTATTCAAAAATTTATTTTATAAATTAGAATATAAATATTTGATTTATTATGAATGTATATTATTAAAAGCGTATTTTTAACATAATTCACTTAATATATAAAAGTTGGGAACCTAAGGAGTGGCTCAGTGGTAGCGCTGAACTTTACAATATGTAAGTTCTTATGTTCGATCTCTTCCCATGCCCCATTAGAACTGAAAAAAATAAAAAAAATATTTAAAAAAATAATATATAAAAGTTGTAAATTGACCATGAACATTTTACCTAGAACGAAGAAAACAATAATATTTGAAAAGGAAATCATCTCATATAATGAAGATAACCCTGTAAGCCTCCGAACTTAGTTCAGTGACAAAACAAATAGCAGATTTGGAACAATGACCAAGGTTCGATTTTAGGCATACGTAGTATGAGGTTTTTATTCATCAAATGCGGTGAGTAGCTCCTTATGGCCACCAGACCCGTGCATAATTTACTTCATCTCCTAAGGTATTGAGCAATTTAGGAGGAGCGCCTAGAATGAGCGATTCCACCTTTTAGAACATGGAACAAGATAACGCTCTAATTGAATCACCAAATTTACTTTTACTATATATAAAGTCTCATTAGCTCCTGATAATAGGGAGTGATCGCTGCGAATGATCGTCTAATTTACGAATTTATGAATCACAATGAATTATTAAAATTTTAATTTTAAATTATGAAATTGATATACATGTGAATCACAAAAGTTACAAATCGTAAACAGTGAAACTGATATTACTGTAAGTCTGTAAATCATGAAATATTTGAATTGTGAAATTTATAACTGTTAACTATAAAATTCTATAACTGTGAGCCTTAAAAAACTTAACGAAAGCCAACGATAGTCAATTTTAAAACATGAAAATATGTTTCATGGCTCATCGTGATTTGCAAGTTTGAATAAAGCTGTGGGTTACTTGATTGTGAACATTTTTCACCCAAGTTTATAAAGTCTCATTTATTTGAATAAACGATAGTCAATTTTAAAACATGAAAATTGTGAACATTTTTTATCCAAGTTTTTTGGTTTTTGATTTTTCTCTCTCATTGGTCCCATAAGTTTTCTATCTATCTCTCTCTCTTACTTTTTACTTTAATTATTACAAAAACTCAAAAACTAAATCAAAAACTACTCATCCAAACACACTCACTTATATTTTTTAGCCAAACAAATAATATATACATGTTATTAATATTTTTTATAAAATTTTTAATTTATAGAAAATATTAGGGTGAAGAGAATCTATAGTTTGCATTAGACAAAAAAGTTGTGCTTTCTTGGTTGATTTTTACATTATATTTTTATTTTTAATTAATTTCCTTCATTTATTTTATATATTTTTTTATCTATTTAATTTTTATTTTAATTAGTAAAAAAAATTAACAACTAAATTAAAAATTTCATCTATGAAGCCTTTTTATTCCATTCAAAAAATTTTGACTTGAGAAGAACAAAATAACAAGCTACAAATGGAGTTATGCGACGTATACCGCCCCACGTCAATCGCACGTAAATTCTATGCATTGTAAATTTATACGGTATAATTCCGCAATGTATGCGATTCATGTGCAGTTGCCTTGAGACGGTATAAATAGTGTTTTCCAAATAAATATTGCCCTCCTGCATTTATTTTGGTACGGAAACGCTTGTCCTCCCTGGAAGTTTTTTTCTTCCACCAAAAAGCAATTTGGATAAAGAGATGCAAATTGGATAAACAGAAAAAGTGAACCCAAAGACTCCCACTTAACTGAATTCAATTCATCATCCCCAAAGAAAACTGCCATTTCTTCTTTTTTACGAAACCCTGAAATCAAAAACTGCAAACTTTTTCAGATTTGAAACTCATTCAATACAACATAGTGCACAAAAACAATCAGAAAACCTTAAGAGGGAGACAGACAGGACTTGGATTTGGTTGAGTTTTTTCTTAATTTTGTTTCCCATATGAAATCAATTGAGATGGGTGGTTCTCAAATTTTGAGCAAAACCAATTTGTGGTCGCCATTGCCCGGGAACATGGTCGCTCCTCGTTGTCTTTCCGGCAGCGGATTTGATGTTCATCGCCGTCAACCTTGTCGGGTTTCTTTCTGTCCGGCCAAAAACTCTTTGAATCTCCCATTTTTGTCCCTCCGATCAGCGGATTCTTTTGGTCGGATGAGAGGGAATCTTCGCCCCCAAGCGCTGGCTTCCGGTTCCCAGGTTTGTCTTTCCCTTTTTTTTCTGCACTTCTTTTAAAAAAAAAAAATAATATCGTGCTGTTTCATTTTTGAAATTGTCGACCCTTTTATTAAAATATTTTGTTATCAGCTTAGGGATGGTGTTGAAAATTTTGGAAGATCCACGTTTAAGTTTTACGAGTAATATTGCTTGGATTGATGATTTGGTTGATTTTTAATTTTATGTTTTCATGTTCTAAGTTAAGATAACATCCTTGCTAGGCTGATGGTTGATGTAAAAGATTTTGATCCTTTTACAGAGGCAAATAATTGTTTGAAAATAACAATTATAGTATCTTACCACTACTTACCAATTTGGGTTTATGTAAATGAAGATATTAAATTATTTCAAATTTGGTTGTATAATGGGTTTGTGTCACTTTCTCTTTTTTAAAACTCAAACATAGATCTTATCAAACTAAATTTTACAGAATATGTATCATATTTTAGGTTCTAAATATTCTAGTCGTTGTAAGAATGATAAGTAATTTAACAATAAAAAGATAATTTTATATTCGTTACAACTTGTAAATTATATTATAAATATTTGGCTAATAGTTAATGAAGTTGATCAAAATGAGTCAAAAAGTGAGATGGAGGGAGTGTATTAAAAAAGGAATTCTGCACTTGTAGAATGTGTGGAGGTGTTAGGACTTTTTTCAGAGCTATTTGAAGTCCCGAACATAATATTATGGGATATGAATGCGAGGTTCTGACTGATTGTTGTTTTAATTGGAACAGGTGAGCCTTGGCTTAGGTAAGTCCTTAAAATGGTGGGAGAAAGGGCTTCAATCGAACATGAAGGAGGTGACAGGTGCAAGAGACCTTGTGGAGTCCCTTGTATGTGCAGGGGATAAACTGGTTGTTGTGGGTTTCTTCTCACCTGGTTGTGGTGGCTGCAGAGCTCTTCATCCCAAGGTATCTTATGTTCTTTTAGTCCAAAACTGAACTTTACGGATTTGTTCGAGAAGGCAACCATATGTATATCATTTACTATTTTGTTGAAAGAATGTAATACTCCCATTTTTGTTTTTCCCTAGTAAGTATGCCGCAGTTCCATTTTACTACAACATGCTTAGAGTTGTATCATTTTCATTTTCAGGCACTAAATTGCATCTACTTCCTAGAGCTGCAGTTTTCTGCGCTATTTTGTTGAACGTGTATCTGTGTTGAGAGCCTTATCATTATTTAGGGGAAAAAAATTTGAAAATCCTGCTTTCTAAAGTAGTATTCTTTGAAATGAACATGGAGTTGGTAGAGTGGCAAGAAAAGCACCGTCATTATGAAAGAAGATGATCAATTTTACTGATAAACTAATGTGGATTTCTGTGCACCTTTGAGTTCTGCAGTTATGTCAGCTGGCGGAGATGAACCAAGACGTGCAATTTCTGCATGTGAACTACGAAGAGCATAAATCCATGTGCTACAGCCTTAATGTTCACGTTCTCCCCTTCTTCCGATTCTACAGAGGAGCACATGGTCGTCTTTGTAGCTTTAGCTGTACCAATGCCACGGTTGGTCTCCATATTCCTGTCTTCCTTACACCTTTTTAGTTCATTTCAGTACCATATGTTCTATTTTGTCTTGAATTGTTTTTCAGTTCCTTGCATATCATCTGGCCGTTTTTTCTTGATGTGAATCCACTTTAAGCAAAGACCTTTTAATAGGAAAACCGAATTGGGAAACTAACGACTATAGTAGTTCTCCGGTTCTCCCTATTTCCTTCCCCAAATACCCAATTTTCTTACTTCATTTTCCCAGCTCTACTGAGTATGGATGAGATATTGTAACATTTCTTGTATCAGAAACCAGGAATTGTGGATGCCTTGGTCATGGATACTACTATTAGTTTTGTAGATGAGCAGGCCCAAACCCTATCCATATTTGACATAATTTTTCAATCATTGGACTTTAAGGGCAAATCCAATCATTGGGCATTGGTTCACGAACAATTTCTACTTTTAACAATGTGTTGTTGTTTTAATTAATAGCACATGGGGAGGCATGTTAATCTTGAATGCATGATATGGCAGATTAAGAAGTTCAAAGATGCACTGGCAAAGCACAAGCCTGACAGATGCAGCCTAGGGCCGCCAAAAGGGCTGGAGGAGAAAGAGTTGGTAGCTCTCTCTGCGAACAAGGACTTGGATTTTACTTATGCACCCGAAGCAGAGGAACAACTTCCTGTCCCTGCAGAAAGGGAATTTAAAACTGAAACAGAACCAGCACGAGTGCCTGTGTCACATCTGCCATTACCTCTTCCTTCTCAGTCAGCTAGAGATTCAAAAGACCTGCAAGATTTCAAGGATAAATCCTTGGTCCCATCTAGAAGATGAGTAAGGTGCTGGTAATTCTGTTGGCAGTCACATATACTGTGGCAGCCTTGTACAGTTTGACTTACTGTTGTATCTTGTTGGCGTTCCATGTAAATTATTATGTATAGGCTGGAGCAAAGAGCATAGCAATGGTACCTCAAAGATATAAATGAAGTCGGAGATAAGTATATGTAAATGTGTGGTATATTGTAGGTTTTGGGTGGAGAAGGTTGTGAATGTACAGAATGAGCAAGTGCACCCAAGCATATGTTTCGACCTTGGTTGATACCAATGGCCCCCATTTGTTTTTTTTCATTGAGGGGAGGCCATCAGCGTATGAATTTTACTTTTACAAGATTGTTAGCTTCCTACAGTTTTACTTCTATAAGAGTTTTCATGGAATTCAACTGCTCAAGAGTTTGAGGATCATTTTCATGTGTTCTTTTGGTCTGAGTTGGCATCTCTTGTTGGAAACTGTTACCATTCTTATTCTGCTAGTGCTTCTCAAGAGCTTGGCGTTCAACTTCTTGTTTGAACGAACTGCATAGATGCGGGGCTGGGCAGCTGATGATTGCCATCAATGATGAAACCAACTTGTCGAGTTAATCTCATTTTAGATACTAATATTTTTGTGAGCTCATAAGTTTTCAGGCTTAAAAAGTTGCAAAGTGTGATTTGTTATATTTTTATTGCGAAAAGGACTCTCTTTTACAGAATATGTGAAGAACCTGGCGGAAATGGTGAAGTTAGGGACTTAATATGTAATAACTTTCAAAATTGAAGGTTTAATATGCAGATACTCTTTTACCATTTAACATAATTGGTAAAAAAAATGCTCTTGTTGCAATAAAAATAAAATATTAGAACCTAATGTGCAAAGTTTTAAACTTGAGGAATTGTTTTGCAAATTTACAAAAAAATTAGGATCTAAAATAAAATTAATTCTATATTTATATAAGACAATTTTTTATCAAAAATTCAATATTTTTTTTCTAATTAAGGTCATGTGAGTTAATCAATTGAATTCTGGTGACCGTACTTTTCATTATTACTAAAGCGTTACGTCTCATTTTTAAGGGATAAAAAATCGTCAATCCAATTGAATTGCAGTTTTTAAAGCATAATTTTCTCTCCCACTTCGTCACCTGTCTAGGCCTGTAAATGAGCGGAATCAGGTTGAATTTTTGTTAGTTCGAGTCGGGTTTAATTGTAAGGTTTTTGCACAACTCGAATTCATGTCGGACATCAAACGGGTGTGTTTGACTCGACTCGTTAGTGTATCATGAGACATTCGCGCGCCTTAATGAACCTTCGTGAGGCAAGGCATTAGCGGACTTTAATATGTCTTAGCTGGGCTTGGCAAGCCTTCACGAGCCTTGACAGTGTGGATCAACAGAGAAATAAGTCTTTTAAATTATTTGTTGTCATCCATTTATTTTATTCTAATTAGTATTATGTATTTTTCAAATTTTATTTTGTGGTTGAGAATTTGAGTTAATGTTAATCGAGTCTTTTGAATTATATGTGTTCGTTTG
This sequence comes from Lobelia cardinalis, assembly GCA_028566635.1. Lineage (NCBI taxonomy): Eukaryota > Viridiplantae > Streptophyta > Magnoliopsida > Asterales > Campanulaceae > Lobelia > Lobelia cardinalis. The sequence goes on from JAOWAN010047890.1 coordinate 12,990, forward strand.
TCTATATATCTAGCCTTTTTAATTTATTATGTTTCATGTTGTTGGATATATCCTTCTTTAAAATTTAGATCTGCTAATGGCAAGTCGAACCCTTAAAAAAGCGGCTCCCGAGCCTTGCGAGTTGAGTTGAGTCGAACTCGCTAAATATAATGCGCCTGAAATAATATTTAGCAAGACTCATGAAAGCAGTACGAATCGAGTCGAGTCAGACTTAAACAGATGAAGCCAGGTCGATTCCACGAGCTAATTACGCTCCTTTACGACCCTACCCCTGTCTAACCCACCGGCCACGCCCATGTTCCCCCCCTTCAGCTCGTCATTGTCTCTCCTCCATCACTCCGAACACACCTCTCCTTCTTCATTCAAGCTACCACGTCCTCCCCCACTATTTAATTCCACAATGAGCTGACGGAGGTGATCTTTAGCCCAATATGCTCTCCTTGATTAGGCGGAGCTTTTCAAGAAATTTCATCTCGAACAAAAAGTCAGGGAGTCCAATCATATCTATATCCTCATGATCAACAGCACCATCGTCACTCCCCTTCCACATGACAATAATTGTCTTCCATTACACGACCACCATGCGTCAAATCCATACCCACCTCCATTAATGACGATGCCCATGACACAACCCTTACCATCATGTACATGTAGATCCATTATAACACCATCTCAGTCGTCAATTCGAATCCTCTTGACATCAGTAATTTCAGCTAGTGTGAGATCGAAGAATACCGTCACTACTAGAAAAAATCAGATTAGCTACGGAATTTAGCTACGGAAAATCGTCGCTAATTCGATAGCGACGATAGCCGTTTCCGTCGCTACTTTTTCCATATTAGTGACGGAAATATCCGTCGCTATTTTCCTTCAAAATTACCGACGAAATTTGCGTCGCTAATTATAATTCAAAAAATAAATGAAAAAGAAATTAGTTTAATATTAGCGACGGAATGTCCGTCGCTAAAATTAACAAGAACATAAATGAAAAATAAATTATTAAAGGTTGCGTTCTCTTGGATGATTTTCACCCCGGATTTCTATTTCTGATTTTTCTCTCTCATTGGTCCCACACTTTTTCTCTCTATCTCTCTCTTACTTTTTACTATAATCATTACA
>JAOWAN010047935.1:0-14102 GCA_028566635.1 Lobelia cardinalis
AAATTTAAGTTAGCATATAATTATTATTCTATTATATATATAATTAAAAGGAGTATATATAAATATAATATTGAAATTTGAGGGGTTTATATAAAAATATACATATATATTAGATATCGGTTCGATTTGGTTTGAGGTGTTGAAACCGTAAATCGAACCGAACCGTGCGGTTTGATATTTTTTGAACCGTTGTCGGCCGAAACCAAACCAAACTCGTCGGTTTGGTTTGGTTTGGTTCGGTCGTCGGTTTAGGCGGTTTGGACTTACAAGTTACACCCCTAGTTCCACACCACAAAAATCGACGCATTAACCCTTCTAAGTGCTTTGCCACTCCCGTGGGTAACTTAAACAAGGATAAATAATTAATGGGAATACTCGAAATATATGACTCAATGAGAGTGACTCTCCCCCTAAAGAAAAATAAGCACACTTTCACCGAGCTAACCTCCTAGACACCTTGTCAATAGTCGGATCCCAAAACTTAGTCGACCTAGGATTTTCGCCTAAAGAAAAACCAAGATAGGAAAAAGGAAAATTCAAAATAGGACAGCCCAAAAGATCTGCATATGAATTTAAAATTGAAGGTTCTAAATTAATGCCCGGTTGGATTGATCTTAAGGCCGGAAACAATCTCAAAGATTTGAAGAATGGTAAGGACATTTGCAAACTTAGCACGCCCCTCAGACAAGAATATCATGGTGTCATCTCTCATATTGAAGATGAGAGATCTTCATGCCATCATTTCCAACCTACCAGCCCTCTAAGACACCCTTTGCTTCACTCCTCATTAGCAACCTACTAAGAGCATCCACAACTAGCGTAAAAAGAAAAGGAGACATATGATCTCCCCGACGAAGACCTCTAGAAGCACGAAACCACTCCTTAGTCTCCCCATTAATCATGACAGAGAACGAGTAAGAGGAAAGACACCCTTGGATCCATCTCCGCTATCTAGTACCGAAACCTTTCCTATCCATAACTAGATCAAGGAATCGCCAACTGACCGATCGTACGCCTTCTCAAAATCTAATTGAGGAATTAAACCTTTCCTGCCTCTTCTCAGGTCATCTACAACCTCATTTGCTACAAGAGCAGCATCAATCAATTTTGACGACCCTTAACAAAAGCATATTGAGCTTTAGAGATGGTATCACCCAATACCTCGCCAAGTTTGCGAGATAGCAATTTAGTAATGATCTTGTAAATGCTAGTCATAAGGCTAATAGGCCAAAAATCCTTAATCTTGAGTGACCTTTCCTTTTTAGGAATGAGGGTTATGAACGTGAAATTGATACTTTGGCAAACTATCCCATTAGCAAAGAACTCAGACATCATTCTCAAACCATCACTCTTAACAACGTCCCAACATGAATAATATCATTGGTTAGCTCTTTGTGTTTGACCCTAAACATTGAAGTTGATAATTTGGAGGTATTTCTTGGCAGTCTAAAGGTGCGTCGGCCTGCAGCTTTAGGGGTTTTAGGTTTAGGGTTTTCTCTCCATTTGGAGCCACAGTATTTTCACTTTTTTACTTAAATCATTATTTAACACAAAACCTAAACCCCAATACCAAGCAAAAAGCGAGAAGCCAAACATACTGTAATTGAACTTTGCCTCCACTTGAAGTTTTTTCATTGCGAAAGTTGCATTTGCTGTACTACTTTTATTTCTTCCTATTTTGTAGCATTTAATGTAAAACTTCTCTTTTGTTTTCTAGACTACCATTAATAACTTCTACAATGTCATTGGCAGATAGTGTGCTGTGCTGTTTGGTATGTCACAATTGACATATTTACTCAATCCATCAATCACCAAGGAAAACAGAGTCAAAGCTAGACCTTTATGGTTCTATGTACTCCCACTCCACATTTTATTATTATTATTATTACTCCCTCCATTCTAAAATTAGTGTCTCATTGAACTTGACACACAGTTTTAGGAATGCTCTTGACTTTATTAATGTGTGAACACAGATGGTTGGCTTGTGGTTCGATAAAAAATGAATGGCCACAAATCTTTCTTGAAGCTCCAAAGGTTCCAATGAGGACATTTTCTTTGGGACAACCCAAAAAAAGGCATAAAGAACTCTTATTTTGGGCCAGAGGGATTTTTTTTTATAGCAGAAGAAATTGTTTTAGAAAGATAGAAAGAGAATACAAAGAGAGGCAGAGCAGGAATCCTCCCAACAGAGGCTACTCACGTATACTGAGGTTTTCGCTTCATTTCTTGGACTTCAACATAACTGGAAAGTGTAGGTCTAACATATGAAAACAAATAAAACTAATGCTAAGTGAAGGTTCATAAAATAAGGTGTGCGCATGCAGCACCTTGAGCCTGCAATCTAACCACAGTAGGCTTTGAAGCAGCAAGGCTCAGTACGGGCAGTCCTCTAAGTGCTGAGCCTTGATGAGTTTTGAGTCTAGGTGCAGGCCAGGTCGCACGATCTTCAACGATGATACTAAGTGTGAAAAAAATGTCGAAGGGGGATTTAAAGGCTTGTGGCTATTGTCAACTTAGGTTAAGCATTTAAATGAGCAATGAAGAGTCAGTCATTTTCCTCAATCTTCTTTGAGTTCATAGGTTTTGTGGAAGACCTGATTAGCCTTCGTGGGTTCTTGATCCTTCTGGCCATTCTCCTCTCGGTCACTGAAGAAAGCTCTTATACATTCTCATAACCCTGTTTACTTTCCTTTAACATCCTTCATCCGGAAAGCTACTCTTCCGTCCAAATTTAGGGATTTTGCTTGGTCTCTTGTGTTGGGATGGCTTAATACTAATGATCATCGACAACGGCAGCAACCTCACTTAGCCTTGTCGTCAGACGTGTGCATTATGTGTAATGGCAATACTATAGTGAATCTCACAATCATGTTTTCCCTCATTGTCCCATAGCTTGGCGATTATGGTGTGAGCTGTTTGCTATTCCAAATGAGAGGCGGGTGTTCCCCTTGGCAGTTGAAGATTTTCTTTGTACACAGTTTATAGGTTTTAGAAAAGATAGGGATGCTGAGTATTTGGCTGGAGAGGTCTGTGATGATCTTTCATAACCTGATCGTATTCTTTCCTGTCCCTAGGGAAAGGATTCAGTACCGGGCATCTTTACGGGCATCAGCATTGGGGGCTTTTAATGGGGTATCGGTGACAGAGCGGTGGTTCACTTGTAGTGCTTGGCAGCTCTATATCAGGGTTGTAGTCTAGTGTTTTTATTTTCCATTTTCTTTTCTTTTTTTCCTTTCGGAGGCCAGCTTGTCTTCCTCTTGCGTACATACTATTCCTTCTTATAAAATTCTTCTTTTATCTAAAATAAAAGCCCATTTAATATTGTTGGGCTGCTTAGCCTTTGGTGTCTTTGTAGTTTTTGTTTAGCATTGTATTTTCTTTACGCGGATTCTTGGTCCACCAATTTGTTTTTTCTCTCTCTCTCTCTCTCTCTCTCTCTGTGTCTATTTTCTAATAAATTTCTTCTTTTAACAAAAAAAACAAAATGCATTGATGAATACCATCATTACACGTTTTCGTGATTTACAATGCAAAAGCTTGCTATATTTGTACCTTAACAAGTGCCCTATTTCCCAATTATTATTATCCGCATTGATAAAAAAAGTTTCATTTTCTTCTTAAAAGATTTATCCTTTTTTTTTTTTGCTTTTTGAGATTAAAGGTTTAATGGTTGAATTCGTGGTAACTGTTCGTTGTTTATTATGTAATAACTTATTATTACAGAAATGCCCTTAACCGTCATTCGACATGTCTTAATGCCACATCAGCAACTTTTACCTAAGGACTGGACGTTTATTAGGAGCAAGGACAGATACTCGACCAAATACGACAGGTCGATGACTATTATGATTAGGCCTGTCAAAATGTTAACCATTAACCCACTCTAACCTCCAACCAGTTCAACCCATTTGAACCCATTTAATTACATGTTTGTCTATTAGAATGTGTAAAAAATATTTTTTAGTGCGAAAGAGTATCCATCATGTTAATTCGAGTTTAACTTAACCCATTTATTACATAATTGAGTTGATCGGTTAATTAAATGGGTTATAATAGGTTGAACCCATTAGAACTGTTAATTATTTTAACTCAATCCTTTTCAAGCCATTTAACCCAAATTGACAGGCTTAATTATGATAAAAGAAAAATGTGTAGGGATGATTTGTAAAACAAAGGAGGTTTTAGATCAGGATGAAGATGATATTTCTGCTGCCAAAATGGGTTGATACCAGATGAGAGCCGAAAGGAATTCAGGCAAGCTCCGCTAGGTAAAATATATTAGTGCAAGAGCGGATAGAGTGGGTTTGGTTTGAGGCTGCTGTTTGATCACTGTAATTTAAGAAGGAAAGAAAAAGAAGAAGATTAGTTTTAGGTCTAGCACCCTTACTTGAAAGGTTGTGCGTGGAATTTTATCGGGTCATTATTAGAGTTTCGAAGGTCTCTGATGAAAAATGCTCATCATTTTGTAGATTTATTGATCTAGTTGCTCATTAACTACGATTCCTGTGTCTACAGGGAGTTACATATTTATAGGCCAGGCCTGAATGACGTTGCTGTGGAGAGGGATGTCTTAAAGGCGTCTAAGCAGGGATTATAGTAATAGAAGAAATTGGCTGCCCTCCACATCTATTAATGCAATTTTTTTGCTGCACATCAAATAGTGTTGCGAAACTAGGGTCGTATCTGAACTGATCTTTGCCCAAAGCTGTTTAAGTTTTTCTAGTAGAAGAAACTCTAGTGTAAGTTTTCCCCATTACCATTGTCAACTTAGGAAAGATGAGTGCAAATATATTTCATGGGCAATATTTTTGTGGGTGATCTATCGTAATGATCTTAGTTTTGATCGAATAAAAAAACTGGCAGGGAGTTACATATTTATAAGCCAGGCCTGAATGACGTTGCTGTGGAGAGGGATGTCTTAAAGGCGTCTAAGCAGGGATTATAGTAATAGAAGAAATTGGCTGCCCTCCACATCTATTAATGCAATTTTTTTGCTGCACATCAAATAGTGTTGCGAATCTAGGGTCGTATCTGAACTGATCTTTGCCCAAAGCTGTTTGTAAGTTTTTTTAGTAGAAGAAACTCTAGAGACAGTTTGGGTATATTATTTGGGTTGGGGGAAAGAGTCTGAAAAACTTATTAGAGTCGATGTCGATTAATATAACAGAGTGTTTAAACTTGCTCAAGGCAGTAATCAATGCATTTGTTCAATTCACTGAGATCTCTCCTTCATTCATTTTTGTACTTGGTTTGTTTTCTTGGTACTTTTGTTTTTCATACTTGTATCGACGTTGATATTGCTTTTACTTGGTCCAGATTCAAAAAGTGGCTTTGCTTTGGTACATTATCAGATTCATTTTTTGGAAGTGTTAACAGGGGTGCTGGTCATGTTTGTAGAACTACGTTCTCTTGTTTTTCTGTTAAGAGTTCACTCCAGATTTGCAGTGAAAAATGTTGGATTAAACAATCTTCATGTTTATAGATCATTTCAGTTTTGTGCTTAACATAACATTGTGCAAGTTCTTATAATGTTAAGAGTTATACATAGCTCTTGTGGATAGGATCTCAACTTAGACTCTCAAGTTGTAATTTTCAAGCTTTATCAATAAAGGGGCTGATGACATTGATATGCCTGTAGGTTTTGCATTTGCTTCGCAGATATTTGGGCGAATATGTTCACGGACTTTCAGCAGAGGCCTTGAGAATCAGTGTTTGGAAAGGTTTGTGTTTTTGTTTGTGCTATCTAAACATATGATTATAGTGAGCTGTTGCTCTATTTGAGCTCATATCATAACCTGATAATGACTTTAAGTTCATTGTATTTCTGAGGCCGTAAATAATCTTCGACGAGGTTGCTTGGTTTGAGGCTTTTAGTGTGGGGCATATTAATCACTTGTGGTATTTGTGTTGTATTTTGAGCTAATAACCAAACTACTCTGAAGGGGCTGCATTACTTAGCTTTGCCTTTTCGACATAGGCGGATCAGTGTTCTTCGTGTTGAGATTGTAAAAATTAACTTAGTTTCCCCTGTTCCATCTGAAGAGGGACACTGTGACTAGACACGGAGATTAATAAATGGTTTGAAAAGGGCTAATTTCCATAGAATCCCCTCAAGTATGTGGCCATATATATCCCTTGCAAAAAAGTACGGGTAATGTGGTCAAGCGGGATGGCCCAAAAGTGTGACATCCCAAAAAGGAATGTGTCCCTGTTCAATTGGGACGGAGGGAGTACATTATAGCCAACTGCTGATAATGCAAAGAATTGGACACAAGAGTTGAAAACAGACCCAAAAATTCATGCTCTCTTCCCCCGCACCCCCCCCCCCCCCCAAATTTTTTTTTTTGGTTTGGATAGATGGTGCTGGTTAGAACTAGGATTAAGGAGGGGCCTGTGACTTGGCTTCTTTACTTCTTTACACATTGCAAGTTTGTTTTTGTAAGGTTAAATATACTCTTGTGCTGAGACGCTTATTGTGAATAGTTGATTCGGTATTGCAAAAGTGTTTGCTTCAATATGATTGAGTTTCACTAGTACATCTCTTTTGGAAGTTGTACTTGCCGATGTTGTATGCTTTCTTGTTCTTCCCACTCTCAGAACATGAGGTGGAGTGTCTATTATGCGGGACATCTACTTTTTAGCTGGATTTTCTTGGCAGCGAAGAGAAATAATTTCCATTTTGCAGGATTGAATGTTGAATATCTTTGTATTATTTTCCTTCATGTTGTTTTTGATTTAAATAGATAGAGATAGAGTTGAAATAACTGATTCGAGTATTCGTATACAAGAGTCCTACTATCATGCGGCCTGCAAGCAAGTCTGGCCCCATCAGAGAATAGCTTTTTCTTGTTCCTGTCTACTTCTCTGTGTCACATTTGCTACTCTTTTGATTCCATTCTGCATCAAGAGATATTTGGCGAGTGAAAGCACTAAATAATGTATATTCACTTGCACAAAGGAGCACAACACTTGCTGCAAGAGATTGTGAAAAGATTCCTTTTATTATATTTTAACAGACATTCGATGTCAGCAAGTAGGCAATTGGGGCTGCATGTGCAGGAAGTCAGGTAACATGGATGGACACTTTGAGATCACCCGTAGTCTATGGAAATGCTTTTGGGAAACATTATTAGCTTTGTGTGGGTTCTGCTCTATCCATCTGAAATTGGTTAAAGCAGAGCCAGACTTACAAATGGAGAGAGAAATTGAAGGAACTTGACAAAGACAAGCAGCCACTAGTTTGTTGTAGGTTTCGGTCTCACAAATCGTTCTTTGGGGGGGAGGGGGAGGGGTGTTCACTTCTTTTGTTTTTCCATTATTTTGTTCTAGTCCTTTTGATTCCTTTTATGCCGTAGTTGTTGCCTTCTGTATTATGTGTACTTGAGGTCAGCCTTGGACTGTCTTTATGCATGTAAAATTTATTAATAAGAATCAAAGAACTTTTTGACAGCTCGACAGGGGAACAATAGCCAGAATGGGTAACATACTCAGGTTTTTTTAACATCTTGGCTATCATACTTTGTATTTGGGTTTCAAAATGGGTAGTTAACATGACACCAACCAAAATGCAAAACCTAAAATCACTCCAGACCCACCATTCAAACCTAATAAAAATATCAAATTGAAATCTCATGGGCACAATCTTACTTCGTTGCTCAGCATGAGCGTTGCCGCCTCGGAGTTGACATCCCTCAGCATCCCGATCGTCGGCTCTGAATCCCAACCATTTTGTTCACTTTCCTGCTAAACACAACTGCCACAGCGGTACGCAATACGCAAGAAGTTAACCATTTTCAGGTTCAAGCTTCAGGGGAGGCGATGGGTTTAAATGGTCGAGAATGAAGGTTTAAATGGTCGGACAATCAAGGTACGTGGTGTGCGAGAGAGAGAGAGAGAGAGAGAGAGAGAGAGAGAGAGAGAGAGAGAGAGAGAGAGAGAGAGAGAGAGAGAGAGAGTATGGTGCTTCATGCTTTTTACAAGATTATTTCCCTCAATGTCAACAAATTGTATCTACAGGGCTCGCTTAAAAGATGGCTCTTATTTCGCGTCTTGTTGAGAACTCTTTATTTTTTTTAATTGCACTTTCATGCCCTGCTTGAATGTTTTTTGTGCACATCACCATTTATATCTGTCCTTTTAAGGAGCTGCAACGTCCTAACGTGGTTCATTGGTAGCAGAGAGAGCTCCTCCTTTTCATTTTTTCTTTCTTTTTATTATCTATTATATTTGTGACTTGTGATTTAGCATCAAGAGAGCAAGAACAATAATGTGTTGGGAGAAAGATTGGAACCCTATATTTCCTTCTTCTTATCAAACCATATTACACTTGATATACTATGACATACATATTTACAACTCTCACCTCACACTCACTATAATCTCACAAAGATCGTACATTCATAACACTCCCCTTCAAGCTGGAGCATATATATACAAATATAATCTACCCGTACTCTCTAGTCAGACTCTTAGTGCACAAATTAGCTAATTGCTCTTGTATACGAACATATGAAGTGGAAATAAGTCCTTGGTTGAATCTTCTCATGTATAAAGTAACGCTCGATCTCTATATGTTTTGTTCTTTCGTGGAAAATTGGGTTGCGAGCAATATGCATGGCAACTTGGTTATTGCACCACAACTTCATTGGTAAAGTCACTTTAAATCCAATTATTTGAAGAAGTGTTGTACCCACATGAATTATTTGGGTAATTAGGCCCATCGTACAATACGCAGATTCTGCACTTGACCTTGTCACATGCACTTTGTTTCTTACTCCCCCGTGGGATCAATTTTCCACCCGCAGACACATAATGCCCCATGGTAGACTTTTTGTCCTCCGGTAAACTAGTCCAATCATCAACATCCGTGAAGGCCTCAACCCGTGTATATCCTTGATCTGTGTACAAGACCCCTTTACCGGGCGCCCCTTCAAGTACTTCACTGTCCGTATCAAAGCATTTCAGTGAGTAACAATCGGATTAGCCATAAATTGGCTTACTACACTTACCGAAAAAGCAATGTCCAGACGAGTCACAACAAGATAGTTAAGCTTACCAACCGATCTCCGAAAATGTTCAGGATCTTTAAACCTATCTCCTTCACCGGCTACAAGTTTGATATTCGGATCCATTCGTGTATCGTGCGGTCTTGCTTCAAGTAACTTAACTTCCTCAAGTAAATTAAGGACATACTTCCTTGTGATATGAGTATCCCTTTCTTGGATCGAATCACTTCAATTCCAAGAAAGTACTTCACAGTGCCCAAATATTTCATTTCAAACTTGGTTCCAATGCATGCCTTGTCAATTCCTTCTACATCACTCCCTGTGATCATAATGTCATCAACATATATCATGAGAATATAACCATCATCATTCTGTCGAAAGAATACCTTCGACATACTGTTCTATCACATGCACTTCTTCGCGACCCGAAAGCAAGCATCACCTCACTAAACCTTCCAAACCAAGCTCGAGGAGACTTTTCAAACCATACAAAGACTTCCTTAGCTTGCACACCTTACCACGCTCCCCTTGAGCAACAAACACAATTGGTCGCTCCATATAAACTTCTTCTAGATCACCGTGAAGAAAAGCATTCTTCACATCTAACTAATTCAAGGGCCAATGATTAGAGGCCGCCGTGGAGATGAGGATTCGAACAAAATTAGCTTGACAATCGGTGAGAACTTCTGAGCATACCCTTTGGCTTCCAATTTGGCTTTCAATTGAGCCACACTTCGATTAGGATTCATTTTGACAAAAAAACATCGATTTCATGCCAATAGCCCTCTTCCCTTCCGAAAGAAAAACCAAATCCCAAGTTTCGTTATTTTCAAGAGCCTCCATTTCCTTTTCCATAGTGGCCTTCCAACCACTTTGAGACAGCCTTGACCACAGTTTTAGGAGTAGCAACAAAATCAAGGGAGGCAATAAAGGTGCATGCGGAATGAGATAAATTATTATAAGAGATATGAGAGGCAAGTGGGTGAATACAAGTATATATACCTTTCCGAAGGGCAATGTGCATGTCTGAATTAGAATCTGATGACAAGAGATCAGGTTTCTGGGGATATTTCCTTCGAAGAGGAATCCATGACATGTTTTCGAGAACGTCGGGTCTACACGCGTGTGACAAGGGGACGAGAAGTTATCTCGGGAACTACGGAAAGAGATTGCATCAAATCCAAATTAATATAAGTGAGATACTCATCAAATTAATATAAGTTAGATACTCATGCGCGACTCGCAATCAACCAAAGGCTATAGACAATTGAGACGGACCAAAGTAAGGAGTGGAAATCAACGGACACCCGACACCAAAGACCGATGTAAATCAGGTAAATAACACCGTTATCCTTTTTGTATGCGAGAATAACCAAGGAAGACACATTTTAGAGATTAATGATAACCGTTGGTCGAACATCTTGAACAAAACATGTACACACAAATCTTTTGGGAGGTATGGAAATAAGGATTAAGATGACCGAAGAATGGAGTAGAGAATTTGTTCTTCAAGAATGGAAGACGATTAATGAGGAAGTCAGCCGTGTGTAGTGCATCTGTCCAAAAACACTTTGGGAACATTCATTTGAAACATTAAGGCACGAGCAACCTCTAGAAGATGACGATTTTTACGCTCGGCCACACCATTCTGTAGAGGGGTAACCACACATGAAGATTGATGAATCATTCCATGTTGAGACATATAGGATGAGAAGCGACTAGAGTATATTCCTTTTCATTGCCACTCCGCAGATTTTAAACAAGACAATTAAATTGTGTTTTGACTTCAGCACAGAAAGAGGAGAAAATATCAAACAATTCATCCCTAGATGTCATTAAATATAACCAAGTACTTCTTGAGTAGTCATTACCTTTATATTTTGTCAAGTATTTGTTATTAATTTCTCTTGTGAATGTAGTCATCACCTTTATGTTGGTTATCTCTTGTGATTAATATCTCTTTATAATGTTTTGGCACTGAGAGTGATACTCTGAGTTATTATTGTGATCGCAAGTTTAAATTTGGTAATATGTGAGCTCTAACATAAGTTAGCTATTCATCACCTTTATATTTTGTAAAGTATTTGTGATTCTTTCTTAACTTTCAGTCTTTTCCTTCAGGCGATGTTGTTCTCAAAGACTTGAACTTAAAGGCTGAGGCACTAAATTCATTAAAACTCCCTGTGACGGTTAAGGCTGGTTTTGTTGGCACCATCACATTGAAGGTACTTCTAGTACTCTTCAGTTGTTTTTTGTTATTCTTCTTCATCACACTTGTGGTCAGCTAAGTTGTTTCTAAATATAGTTTGGAAAGTTGCTTCTGAAGGCCTTAATTGTAGCTTGACATTCTGGGTTTTTAATTTTGAGCAAGTATTGCTATATTTATGATGTTTTCTTCAATGGCCTGCAAGTATATAACTTGCGCTACTTGAATGACACATGGACAATAGATTTTTTGATGAGTGAACCCCCCCACTTCAGCGGGTCCCATCATTTCAGGTGGAGAAGGATGTACTTCGGTGTGACATCCTTCGTAAATTCTGTAAACATTCTTTTTGCGGGTTAATTTTGTTTGCTCCTACACTGTCAGGTACCCGGTAGATTCTTAGGGTTTGTATACGAAGCTTTTGTGCTCTTCTGGTGAGTAGTAATGACAATTAGTTTTCATGTTATTTGAACGATCGTTCAGTGAAATTAATTTTAAATAAGTATGGAATGACCGCGTGTGTACCAAAGTAGCACCTTGTTGTTGTGGTGGATTAGGAGCAAGAAGCATGCTATTGTTTATGGGTTCTGTATTTAGGTTTTATTGGCTTCTTCATGGTCTTCGACCACGGGGGGAAGTCAGATTTCTACAGGGATTTAAAGGCGAATTTTGTCTTGCGCTTTGTTTGTGTTGTATTTGATTTTTTGAGTCCGTTTGTGCTTTTTTGATTAACTCCTCCTCCACCCTATACGTCCGATCCTCTGTCCGGAACAACCTTTTCATCTCTAATTGATAAGATGCAATTGAAATATCTAGACAATCCGAATTGTCTTTTAATTGGAAGATACCATAGGAAATAGTTGCTGGGTCATCCCTTATATATTGAATTTCCAGATGTAATCTAGAGTAATTGACCTAGATAAAAAAGGCCCATAGTATGAGATTCAAGTCTTCATGTTTTTGAACTCCATATTGTTGCATAAATGATATGATTTCTGTTGAGACTCAAATCATACACTGGGTATAAATTAGCCTTAACGGCAATTTATAAAGATTAGGGGGCAATACCTCTCACAAGCCAATTGGTTTGAAATGGACTCCTGGACTTCCACATGGTCTATATAGCAGGTTCTCTACATGTTCTGGTTGGCCCATGTTCGTTCTCCATGCCACCCAAACTAATGAGTCCACATTATAAGCTGTGAGCCCAGGTACATGTAAGATGGCATGTGGTGACTCAAAAGCCCACAACAATAAACACTAGCTTTGCTAGCAATCCTTAAAGATCATCAGGCCATACCTCTCACTAGCCAAATGGTTTTGAGATGGACCCTCATATTTCTATAATGTCGAAGAAAACATGAGGTAGGGTAATGAAGAAAAATGACTCAAACATCCGACGACATTTTTTTTTCTTTTGTGATTTCTTACTTTACTAAATTTGGCACTTGAGTTCATTTTTCTTTCACTTTGCTCGTTGGAAATCCTATATTCGGTGAAAGTTAAATTGCAATGTGCATCGTAGTTCATGCAATGAGAAGACGTCTGCACTTTTTGGGCTCTCTAAGAATTTTGCAACATAACATGTTCAACGTTACACATTTTGTTCGCGTATGCTATTAAACACTTACTAGCAGATGAGCGATACACCCCGGAAGATTGGCCTGTTCCTTTCTTCTTAATTTGTTACAGCTACAAATAATTATACTCCCTCCAACCCAAGGCATGTCTCTTCTACGAAATTATTGCATTCTCGTTTTCCAACCATCATATTCCGTGTAAACTTAGAATACTATAATTTGGACACTAATTGCACCTATGTATATGTCTAGTAAAATTGCGTAAAAGTTGACTTCCTTAATTTCCGTGAAAAGCTAAAATTAGAGTCATTTCGGGATGCAGGGAGTAAATCTTTTTTAGTAAAAGAATAGATTTTAAGTTAGAAGCTCAAGTAAAAGCATATAGAATACTTTAGCCAAGTTATAGATATGCCCACGGTATGCAATATTTTTGGTCAGTTGTTTGGAGTGGAAAGTGGGACGAATTACTTTAGAAAAGGACTCACCAAGGAGTTCTGTAAACATAGTTGTTAGGAGTAATAGGAATAAAAAGGGTTAGTGTTTGTGTATCGTTTATGTTAAGGGGGTTTAGTGTAATATTTGTATATGAATAGAAATAAGGATGTAATGTTTTTTCCATTAAGAGAAATATATAGAAAAGTTTTCCTCTCTCTTCCTCTCAGATCTACTTTCTCTCTCTAACCCTAACTCTTGGGATAAATCTGACTTGGTATCAGAGCCAAGGTTAGAGAGCTACCCATGAAAATCTGAGAGTACCATCACGACCAGCACATAAAACCGAGCTTGGCGTGAAAATTTCAGCACCAACCACCGTCGCACGCGCCGCCACAGCCGCCGACCGCCGGCCGCTGATGCCACGCGCCACCACCGCCAGGGCGTGAGTGATTTTCCGGCGACCAAAATTTCACGGGTTGCTCGCTTTTCCCTGCTAAACATGGATATGTTGGTGGTGTGTTGATTGAATCTCATTTTCTAGGCTTTTTGGCAGCGGACAGATTTGGTTATGTTTGTTTTGTCTCGTTTTGACTTCTGTCCTTGGATTTGTGATTGAGTTATGTTTTAAATGGAGTGTGCATAAGGATTATTAGGTGGAATCTTAGGGTTACTTGGATTGCCTTGAATTTATTTCTCTTTGACTCAAGAGAATTCCTTTGTTGATTGCTATTGGGTTTGAATTTCTTTGAGAGTGCTTATACATTAAACCACCATGGCTGAAGAAGTTAAAATCACCTCGAATGAGTCTAATAGAGGAGCTCATCTCAACTCAGCCCTCGTTATTAGCTCGGTGAAGTTGGATGGCACAAACTATCT
>JAOWAN010047983.1:0-14093 GCA_028566635.1 Lobelia cardinalis
GGAATTGAGCATTCCTCCCAACATTGGAAGGAATGGTAAATTCCTTAGTTTGAAGGAATTGGGCATTCCTTTGGAATCCATTTCCATCAAAAGAGATAAACCAAACACAACAACTTTTTTGATCAAAAGGAATTGATCATTCCATTCCCTCATTTTCCTCCACTTTCCACCAAACCAAACAGGACCTATAAGGATGACTAACACTCACTTATTCAGAATTGTATACATGCAAAAAAATGGTATACAATTCTGAATTTACCCAACTTATTCATAATTTTTAGTACTCTCTCCATCCCTAAATTAACACTCACTTGATTATTATTATTATTATTATTATTATTATTATTATTACATTCATTTCGTATGAATTGTTCTGAAAAAAATATTTTACTATCGCAATATGTCGTTATTTTGGACGATTAAAACGAATCGACTACCAAAATCGGATGGACTAATGAACCGATTGTCAAATCAATTTGTTGCGGGAGAGAATTCATAGGATTTTTCAGAAAAAGACGGGGAATTTTAACCCCCGGCAGTTTGATCGTGTCAAATACGCATTATTTGTACTCGCTCGGCGCCTTATATAGTAGAGCTACAAATTGAGTTCATTTTACTATTCTTGGATCAAATAAAAGAAGAATTAAGCTCGTAATTGTAATTCAACCAGGAATGTTTAATTAACCAATTCAACAGAAGATTAATATGCATGATTGTGGAGGGCACAAACATATATATGATCCGAAGATAAAAAGGTAATCATCAATTCATCATGATCATTATAAAAAATTAATGTGATCAACTTATAATCAAGTTGGCTTCCAGTTATGACATTGATTGTGAACGGACAAACATATGCCCGATTTCTTCACCAACCAATTACATTGTTTGCCGCTGCTGCATAATTCATTGTACTTGTACAAATCAAACCCATTATACTTGTCCTCCCAGAAAAAGAGGCACCAAATACGAGATTCCGCGTGCGCGTTCAGCGTAATGACTTGCTGATCGCGTAGCCTAGGGTGAGTGATACCATCACTGGATCCACAGGTAAGATTCAAGGTCGAAGAACCGGGCCCCAAATTGTTGGTTACGGATACTTGTTCGAGAGGGTGGCGGCTAGCCTCAGAAATGGCGAGGAAAAATGCAAGCATGAGAATGATCATATGCTTGAGGAAGGAAGCCATGGTTGTTGTACTCGTCATCTGATGAGCACTTCTAGTCTATGTTGTTCTTCATTTTATAGAGCTTTTGTTGTCAATTAAAGTAAGTTTGACCAACGAGTTCTACAAATGTACGTACATATCGTTATAAATTGTAAATTACTGTAATTTTTGTCTAATTTGGTGGTGTTAGAAATTTTATAACCTAAAATGTATCGAAAAAAAGTTTAGTCAACAATTGACTTTTTGAAACTAAATTACAGTATATTATTTGACCTGAATGAAAAGAGTACGGAGAAATATTCTAGACAATCAAATGCAGGATTAATTACCATAATCAGACGAGCAATGAATTCACTAAATCTACTCTCTTTCCTTTAAATTGAGTGTCAATATTTTTGTCCGTTTTAAACTAATAGCAACATTTTTACTATAATTTAAAAATAAAACATACACAACTTTTATTCTTGAAATACGTATAAGTTTGTTGTGTTAAAAATGGGGTCAGTGCAAAAATATTCGACAGGTCAAAAAAGTTATATAATTGACTACATGAAACCCTTTTTTCACCATTTTTTTTTTTTTAAATCTTAATCATAGAGATACTCCCCCTGTGTTATGTTTTTGATTTTTTGTAGTTAACTTAATTAAATTAAATTCCGACCAATTTTCTAGTGAAAATTGACTTGCTGCAAAATTCAAAAAAAAAATTCACTAATTGCCTTAATAGTTTTGAAATTTAAAATTTAAAATAAAATCAAAATATACCATATAATTTTAATAATATATTAATTCGTTATTTCATATCTTAAATAGTGTTTTATTTTTTTTTTAATTTTCATTCTAATCTTTTAAAGCCTGTCACTAAAATTTGAATTTTAAATTTTAAACAATTAGTAGGATATGAATTACCATTTCGAACTAAAAATTCAAATAATAAGTTCTCATTGTCACATAGACTTAGGGTAATTTGCACCGCTCATCCTTGTAGTTTGGTCAAATTTCATTGCCCCCCCTCAGGTTTGGCCATTATACAGAGTCTACACTTTTATGAATTTTATTAATTAATTTATTAATTTAAATTTTTTTTATATAAATATAATATAAATAAAAAATACATTAAAGATATTTATTTAATAAAATTTATCAAACTTTAATATAGTTGATTACAATTATTTTAAATATTAATATATATAATCAAACAAAAAAAATTAAAGAATAAAGAAAAATATTTTTTGTAATATTAAAGTTGAATACACACACATATATATGTATAATTAAATATGTATCATATTTATTAATTTAATCCCTTTTATAAAAATAATTTATAATTTTAAAATATTATATTATTTTAAAATTTATTATTTTTAAGTATAAGTGTATTTTTATATACATGTACATGTGCATATTACATATATACATATTTTAAACTTTAATTATAAGAGAATATTATTTCATGATGTTCGTATTTTAAAATCAACAAATTCATTCAATCAAAATTCGCTTATTTATAATTAATATTGAATATATATATATATATGCATATAATCTATTCATATAAAATAGCATAGTAAAAATTTACAAATAGTATAAATTTACAAATTATTTTTGAAAGAATGATTGACTTGATGTATATTACTATGATGCGTAGTTAATTAATTATATAGTATTTAATTATGCTATATTAATTTTCTATACATCAAGTCAATTATTCTTCCAAAAATAATTTGTACAATCAAGTTTCTATGTATTAATATTCTTTTATGACAATCTTCCATTGATAATCCAGTTGAGATTTGAAAGCTGCAATCATCAGTTCCATTTCAATTTTGACAAATAGTAACTTGAGAACAAGCAATGTACTCTCTCTTCGCGCGATCATACTTCATATATACCACGAATATAAAGTAAAATTATATTATTGATGAGCGGACAGTTCAAAAAAAGTCTTCAAATTAAACATTTAAAAGCGAAGCAATACTCTTTTTTTTTTTTTGTTGGGGGGGCTCGGCAACAACAATAATTTTATTAATTTTACTTGAGAGAGAGTTCTACAAAAACGTGGGGCTAAAAGCCAAATTAATAAGAGGAGGACAAGAGAAATACAAGAGGGAGGATGATCGATCAGAACAGAAGCCAGCCCACAACAAACTAATTAACTGTGGAATTCAATTTCAATTCCTTTGGCTCGGTATTGCATCGGAATAGCAAAAATTGGGGTAATAAGGCTCTTTCTGACCAGTTAGGCAAATGCCTTTTGCGTTCACTACCCACGGACACTTACTACTACACATACTTAAGTAACGGTAGACATCAACAGTGACGTTATGCCCCGGCCACAAGAAGTTGCAGAAGTAACGGGTACTGGTCCAGGTTCGAAAGCTCCACTCAAATGTTTGCCCTTGCTGTAGCACACGAACACCAAGATCGTTATCTTTCGATTGGCAATGAATGGTTAGGTTTACGCCCGGTCCTAGTCCATTCGAGATACTTACGTGCACCCTCATAAAGACCTGGGCTTCAGAACTCGTAAAGCTTAATGTGAGCACCACGACTAACACCGTAAACTTGACCATGAATAAACTCATGACGTATAGCTCCCTACTTTTCTATGAAAATTTATCATACGAGCTACAAGAATGAAGATTAAAGATTATATACCCCTCTGCATCTATATATATACATACATGTACAATACGTACGCGCTTCATGAGTTATTACTCCCTATTTCCTTAAAATTAAGGTTGTCTTGTTTTGGCTGTATTTATATTCTTATAATAATTTCCATTTTCCATGCAAATTTATAAAATCTATCATTACTAGTTTACTAAATTTATTACAAATTATTGATAAGATCATATGCATATATGTTAAATAATTATAAAATGAAAATATTTCTTTTTCTAGATCAAACGTATCGAAATAAACGATTATCAATATATTTCATTTTTTACTATAATAGTATTACCATTTTAAGACGGTTATAATAATTGAAATAGCGACCTTTAAAGCTAAAAATTGGATTCATAGAATCAATATATATACCAAATAGTTGATACACACAATGAATTTGCAATAAATTTATTGAATGCAACTTTGGCGTAATGGTCATGAAGAATACGACAAAGGCGAACATAAATTCAATCTACATAATTTTTTTACTATTAATCGAGATAGATTTTTCCCATATTTTATCCCTTAACGTACGGTTGATCATGTGAAGAGAGTGTTTCCATGTCCATCGTTTGATCTTTTACCGTTTAATTATCAATGAATAGGAAATAATGAGCTAAATATACCATAAATGTGGCATACGCATAGGAAAGTACTGTGATAGATACTTAAATTTCACTTCTTGAAAAAAAAAAATAAATTACCAAATGCAAATACAATTAAGAAGAATAATTGCATAGGCACAATACGAATCTGCATTCTTCAAATGAAGTGTATTTTGAACTTGAGCCGGTTAATTTTTGCGAATATGTTTTTTGCCCATATACATTGACAAGATCAAGGAAAGCTAATGTTTCATCGATCGTCACTCTTCTTCCTGATCATCAAGCCTATATATATAAACATGACATATTCCTTGGAGTACTGCTAGAAAAGGAGTTTGAAAATAGCTATATAGATTCAATTGTCCGAATTGAATTTCTAAACTCCCGAAATATTTCAACATCAATTAAGTTCGTTGGTAGAGAAGAAAATATATATATAGATAGAGGTAGTAGGGCCTCGCAAACGATCGAGGAGTTCATTCATGAAGCAATATATGGTACCGGTACAGGTGCTGCTGCTGCTTGTGTTGACCTTGAGCGCAGTCTCTGAAGCTTGGCGCACCTTGATGCACGAACGGGTTATCAACCAACTCGGACCGGGCGTGAACCTGTGGGTCCATTGTCAATCAGGAGACGATGATCTCGGCGTTCATAATGTAGGGTACAACGAATACTTTAGCTGGGAGTTTCGGCCCAACATGTGGGGAAGTACCCTTTTTTACTGCTCCCTTTGGTGGACGGGGCATCGAATTTCTGTTGATGTGTACAAGGATGGCATGTGCGATGACAAGTGTTACTGGACGGTGTCAAAAACAGGCATTTGTTTAGGTGATCAGCATTGGCCTTACCAGAATTTCTGCTATGCTTGGGAATGATCATATGAATTAATTTGTTGTCTCACTCACATTCAATGTTTAGGCCGGTGGGTAGGGTGACATACATATATGTATATAATGGAAGTTGGTTGGACAATATTTGGTAGATCATGGAAATCATTTTCGGTGAACAGTACTGGGGCATGTTTGCCTCGTGGTTTTTGAAAGTCGTTTTTGGTGTTTTTCACTTTTTCTCTCTAGTTGATCCCACAATTTTTTTTCCCTCTATTATTTTCGGTGAACAGTACTGGGACATATTTACCTAGTGATTTTTGGAAGTCGTTTTTGGTGTTCTTCAGTTTTTCTCTCTAGTTAATCCCACAATTCTCTCTCTCTCTATTATTTTTTATTTTAATCATTAAAAAAATTCAAAACTCAACCCAAAAAAAACACTTATCTAAACACACCCCGAATTTTTTCATCTTACTTTCTTCTTTATGGAGTTGCAATTTTCGTCGGAGTTTTTTTCTTCAACAAAGCAGGGTTTTTTTTTTTAATTAATGTAATGATATATAGTATACTAGATTGGAATTTAAAAAAAAAAAAAGAGTTAAGTCAGTAATTGTTAGATCATAAATAAGTAGAATGATCTTTACAATAAAAATAGAATCATTAGAATTAGGGCCGTAAACAAGTTAAGTCATTCGTGGATTCGATTCGGTTCGAATCGTTTGGACCCATTTCGACTCGATTTGCACTGCTTTCATGAGTCAGCCAAGCTCAATTTTCTGACTCGTCATATTTTGCGAGTCCGACTCGATTTGCAAGGATCGCGAGCCAGCTCGTAAATGACTTGACTCGTTAAGGCTCGACTCGATTCGCCACTAAAATGTTTAAATTTCAATTCAGTAAATCATGCAAAATAAAATGGCGTATGTGATCACATTTGTGATTCACAAAGCAAATTTTACATATCAACAAAGAGTTTGTGAAAAAAAAAAAATTCAAACCAAACAAAGTACCTGGACTTGTGGAAAGCCTTAACTGGTTGAAGAACCTGAGATTGTGGTGATAAGCCAACGCTGGCAAACCGTAAGACACCATGAACAAATTTCAAAAACTCTATGTAGCTCCAATCTATTGCTTCCTTTAGATACTCTTCAGATTGTTTTCAGGCTCCTCAAAAATATGGTGAGCAGTGAGCCCAGACCTCATACTTCTCTCATTCTCCACTGCAGCTAGAAGCACTTGACTATACATCCAAAGTATTAAATGGTTAGAAGAGATGAAAAAAATAAACTACTATAAAAATACCGACCGATAACATGGCGAAATAAACATCCATGCTTTGTATGTGTGTACATGCATTACTTTTCAGATATGAAACTACATACCTAGCAGGGTCTTTCAAAAGTAAAAGCTGCCTACATATTGGGCACTCCTTGCTTCTTTGTGACCTAATAAAAAGCAGCATTCAGTCAGATGAACGGCGGTAGAGAAGAGAGGAGGAATTGTCGAAGTCGGTAGAGACAGGAGCAGAAGGGGGGGGGGGGGTGCGGCTAGGGTGGCAATTGCCGTTTGTTAGATTTGGAGCCTTGGAGCTGGATTTGAGTCTGTCTTTTGACTTTTGCTTAACTTCTTAATCGTTTATTTTTTTTTTTCTCTTTTGAAATTTTAAGGCTTCCTTCCTTAATTAATTACTTTAAAATTTTGAATTTTTACTTTAAAGTTTTGAATCATATAATATAGGTTAATCTCATTTTAGGCCCCAATCTTTTTGTGGGGTTTCGAAACAAATCTCCGGATTTCAAAAGTTTTGAAATAGGCTCTAATGTTGCATCTTTATTTCGAAATGGGTTTTTTCTTTTTTACGAATTCATTAGAAACTTAACGAATTTCAACTCATGTGCAAAACCTGTGGGTTTTTTAGTCATTTTACCCCTATATAAAGTTCAAGACCTAAATTAAAATTTATTAAAATAAACCTTAATATTTTTTCAAATCAAATTAAATTTTAATTAGGATTAATTATAATTACAAGTAATTGTTGGTCCCACTAGAGCTCAATATAGGCTAGAGGGGGTGAATAGTCTATTTAAAATTTTCTCTTTAAAAACAGATTACTTAGAAAATTTTCACCATTGAATTAACAAATGGGTTTTAGTGTAGCGGAAGATTAAATGAATTTTGCTTAGTAAAGATTCTGTTTACTGATATGTTTATAAAATCATGCTCAGACGGATGCCTTTGTGAAAAACAGAGTTATCTGATCCTGAGAATTTGAGTTTGCCAAGCAGATAATGAAGTAATCAAAACAGAAAGAAAATTGCAGAAATGTAAAGCACACAGAATATATAGAGGTTCTCCAACTAATTGGCTAATCATCTACCAAGCTGGTCAGACTTGGATTTGTGAGAGAGATCCACTATTGTCCTATTCTATTACAAGTGTCAGCCAACAGCAAACTTGGTTTGTTGGCCTTTACAAGAAATGTAAGAACAATCGGAACACTCAAAATAATTACAGCAAGCAAGTTGACCGGTGTTTTTGTGAGTGTGTGCAGCTAAGTGTATACACTCACACGTGTGTGTTTCCAATTCACCAAACAGTCTCCTAGGATCTCAGTGTGTGGAAGGCTTTCCTAAGTATTTGATGATTACAATAAAATACTAGTGAATTTTGGTAATAGCAAGGGTTGGATCTATATATAAATTTCCTAATCTCTCCAAGTGATCTGAATGCAGAAGTATAATGACTTAAGATTCAAATCTCTTATTGGCAGAGTGTTGGCAGCTTCAGAACTTCAACCGAATTGCAAGCTGGGAGGTCCTCCTCTATTTATAGGCGTTTTCTGAACTTCGGAGGACTTCAAAGGATCTGTCTCAGGACATATGTCGGAAGCTGACTTGGTTTATTACGTGCCCAGTACTATGATTTGTCTCTTTTGATCTGTCCAATGTTGTAGCACAATTATGTCTGTCATCATCATCGTACTGACTTCATAGGCGATGACAAGTGTCTTTGTAGCCGTTTTTTTTTTTTTTTTTTTTTTAAGAAACCAGGGCGTTACTTGGCGGGAATGGACCTTTGAATAAATTTGAATTTGAATCTTGGAGGCAACGAAAGAGGGATTGAAATCAGATCGTTGAAAATTTTTGAACGGAGCACTTCAGTCAGCAGCCTTCATACTGAGTCTTCTAATGAACGGAACACTTCATTCTTGAAGTCTTTCGACAGATACATTTAGCTTGTAAAATTACTGTTTTACCCTTGAGATAATTTTTGAAACGGATACCTTCCTGTTATACAGCAATGGAAAAATTTTTTTGTTAGTATTAAGTTGTTAAATATCCATTTATATTGATTGGCTTGAATACGCAATAAATAGACATTTATATTAAAAATACTTTGAGGCAATTAATCAAATTTAAAAAGAATAAATCCTAACAGTAATATCTTAGTTAAAAATTAATTATAATTAAAAGTTAGTTAAATGTTTTAAAAAGTTAATTAAAATTTAATTAATTTTATACTTTAATTAAATTCTCCTAATTCTTTTAATTAATTTTCTTAAAATAATAAATTAATTCTAATTTTCTTAAAATAATACTTTAATTAAATCTAATTTTCTTAATGAAAAAATAAAATTTAAAACCCAAGCCCACCCTTCCTCCCACGTCCCAAAATAACCCCTGACCCTCTCCCCCCTTCTTCGTCCTCCTCTACTTCATCCTCTCCCTCACGACATCCCACTCTTCCATAGACACCGACAACCACCTTCATTCGAACTCCCTCATCGGCGAACAAGCCGCCACTGTCAACAAGAAGCAGTAGCAGCTGCTTCGAAAGAAGAAGAAGACGAAGTAGCAGTAGCGGTACGTAGCAGCTTCTCCTTATTCTTGGGCCGCCACACAATTTCTTCCTCCCATCGCCGCATCGCCACCCAATTCTTTTCAGACATGTTCTTCTTTTCACTTTTTTCAACGGTTTAATGAACTAGGTATGTAGGGGGGAAGAAGACGTATCTAGGAGGGTGACGGGGAGAAAGAAGAGAGGGGATCGACGGCGCTGGTGGGATGACTTGGTGGTTGTCAACGGTGGTGGGATGGCAGGGGGGAAGAAGACGCTGGAGGAGAAGACACCCACTTCAAATCAAGACACCCAGATCTGGTAACTCAAAAGATTTCCCATTCGCTTGTCAGTCTTCTACCTAACCCTAAGAAACAAAAATCTGATCTAGGTTTTTCCTTATTGATTATCTTCCAATTTTCGAATGCTGCTTAATTTTCGTGAAATTGAGGGGTGATTTGGAATGAACAGAAATCAAATTGGTTTCGGCTAATACTTTGGCGAGTTGATTGAGTGTATGTGCGAGTTTATGGGGGTTATTGTGGTTGGAAAAGGAGTTGGATTGGCGTGTGGTGGAGTATGATTTATCAAAAAAAAACAGAAGGAAGGCGATAGATGATGGTGGCCAGCCGACTGCTAGAGAACTGCACTAGAAGAGGAGGGAGAGAGAGGAAATATCAATCAGGGCTTCAATTTAGGGCCTAAAATATATTTGAGAGCCAAATGACATAAATACCCTCAGCAAACTCACGTAAATATCACGTACTTTCTTTAGCGTCTAATTTTTAACGAATTCGTTAAAAAAGCCCTGTTTTGAAACAAAAATGCAATATTATGGCTCATTTCAAAATTTTTGAGACCTAAAATGAGATTAACCCTATTATATATTTACTATATGCTATATAGACAATAGTATAAATTAAAATCATAAATATTATATTAGTCTATATATGAAACGTATATATAATAACATGCTTATTATTGAGTTAATTTTTTGATCGGACCATATATTTAGGGTTGGGTCAGCAAGTCAATTTTTTATGGTTTGGCATGATCTTTTGTAATGATTAAAGTAAAAAAGTAAGAGCGAAATAGATAGATAATAGTGGAACCTATAAAAAATCAAAAATTAAAAATGATGATATATCAACTTGATGACTATATGAAAAATTATATTCTTGATTTGAATTATGATAATACTTTTGTCTTACTATTTATAAGTCAAGTTTGATTTTATACGAATATCTTATATTCAAACATCATCATAGGTCTTAACAATTTAAATATTTAATTATTTATCATTTTATAAGTAATAATGCATACATATTCATA
The DNA here is from genome assembly GCA_028566635.1 of Lobelia cardinalis. Lineage (NCBI taxonomy): Eukaryota > Viridiplantae > Streptophyta > Magnoliopsida > Asterales > Campanulaceae > Lobelia > Lobelia cardinalis. The sequence goes on from JAOWAN010047983.1 coordinate 10,438, forward strand.
ATTATTGACCTTTTTTTTTAAAGCTCAAATCAAAGTTATATTTTGATTTCTCAAGGTACAATTATTGATTATTAGTTTCTTGATATGAATTATGATAACATTTTATTCTTAGTACTTAGTCAAGTTTAATTTTATATTAATATCATATTATCATATATTCATATCACATCATCTCATTCATATCATATTTCTTAAGTCTTAATAATTTAACTAATTATTTATTTATCATTTTATAAGTAATTATGAATTCATAATTACTAACTTAATTTATTTTTTAAAAGCTCAAATAAAAGCTATATTTTGATTTTTCATGTTGTAATTATTAATATTATATTTTATTGCTTAGTCAAGTTTGTTTTTATATTAATATCATCATCTCATATTCTCATTCATATCAACATATGTCTTATGACTCTTAACGATTTAACTAATTACTTATTTATCACTTTATAAGTAATTATGCTTATAAATTTATAATTACTAACTTAATTTATTTTTTAAAAGCTCAAATCAGGGTTATATTTTGATTTTTCATATTGTAATTATTAATATTATATTTTTAGTGCTAAGTCAAGTTTGATTTTATATTAATATCGTCATATCATTCATATCAACATATGTATTAAGACTCTTAACGATTTAACTAATTACTTATTTATCATTTTGTACGTACGTAATTATGGTTATAAATTCCTAATTAATAACTTAAAAATCTTAATGTATTTTTTGAAAGCTCAAATCATAATTATATTTTAAGTTATCATGTTGTAATTATTGATGATTAATTTCTTGATATGAATTATGATAATTCTTTGTTTATCAATATAATCATGCTTATCAATTATAATTACTCAATTGATTTCTTTTTTCAAAGTTCAAATCAAAATTATATTTTGATATGTCCTGTTTTAATTATTGATTTTTAATTCTTGATATGAACTACGATAATATTTTGTTCTTACTGCTTATTTAATTTAATTTTATATTATTATCATATACGCAGATCATCAAGATCATAATAGTTAATTACTTATTTTTTATTTTGTAAGTATTTATGAGTTATGACTTGTGCTAAATAAGTAATAGTGGATAAATTATGACTTAATTTCTGTTTTGAAAGCTAATATTTTGATTTATCATATTGTAATTGCTGGTAATTGCATGAATTATGAAAAATTAATAATATTTTGTATTGTTGTTCATACAATTTAGTCAAAATTTAATTATAAAATATAAACTATATATATATATATATCAACATATATTTTTTTAAAGCTTATCAAAATTAACATGTCTTATTTATTATTTACTTTTTAAAAAATTTTATTTTAAGTAAAAAATTTTAGTATTTTGAAATTATTAATTTATTTTATTTTCTCAAATCTCATAAATATATAGTCACATAACATCAATATAAATATCTGAATTGATATTTGTTATTTGGTAATATAACTATAGTTTCATTATAAATTAATGAATTATTAATTATATACTAATACTATAATCTATAATCTATTTATTAATCATTTATTCATTTATAAATTATATGTAATAAAGTAAACATACTCATTAAATGATGTTTTATGTTTTTTATTTTTTTGAAATATCAAGCGAAGTAAATTTAAACCAAGTAAATATTTGGATAGCTCATTTTCTACACTAGAAGTCTACAACAATACATAGTATGATAATATATTCATGTAATGTAACTGTGTAATAGCATATTTAGTTTCATTTATTTAACTATGTGATTATTATACTTTGTAAATTAATCTTTTTTTCATATTTTAAAGGAATAAATTTTAAATTAATTTTTTTTGTTTTTTACAGTTCATAATCATAAGTAGATTGTTAATGTTAATAATTTTTTTAAATATGCTTATAAATTTTTTATTTAAGAAAAATTAGAGATGATCAAAGTACAAAAATAATAAAACAAATTACAAATTGAATAAATATCCAAAGTCCAAAATTTTCACTTTCCATTACAATTTTCCTAAATACTCCATAACATAAATGCATTACTATAATTTAATAGGCTGGATAGCCATTAATTAATAATTTTTGTAATATAATTGATTAATTTCCATTAAACGACCAAAGGAAAGAAAAAAGGTGCTCGGCAGAGCACAGTCAGTAAGTAATCAGTATTCTAGTCCACAAACCATTATGGAAAAAAGCTCATTTCTGTTAAAGAAAACCACAAACCAATGGATGAAGTCTGAAAATTGAAATCATCAAATCAGTGCACCGCGTCTCCACCACCAGGTACATGACCACCATGCTGAGCAATACGCCTCCGCAGATGGTGGATTAAGCTTGAGGTTGAATGAGTCATTCCTAATTTAATCACACGGTGGCAATACACATATTTGGCGGTGCGATCAGAGACATGCAAATCGTATAGTGATCAAAGACCTGAAGCTGAATTCCCGTCAAGATCCGTTAAAAAATTCGTCAAAGATTCGTTTAAAAGTCGGTTAAGTCCATAAAAGGCATGACTCGCGAAGTCTCGCGCTAGCGAGCAGCTTGCGAACCCATCATGATCAATGGCTGATTAAAATTACCCAAAATACAAAGAGATAAAAGTAAGTTTGGGAAAATAACATGGTCAGACTGATCTGTATATAATTCCATATATAATCCATATGAACTAACTCAATTTTCGCGCACTAATTTGGGTTTGGGTTTGCTAAAAAAATTATTTTACTCAAATGACAATATTAATTTTGTTGATCCTTGATGTCATTCCCAAGCGTAGCAGATACCCTTATAAGGGTCCTCCTGACCAATTAAGCATATTTCTGTTTCCTTCGCAGTCCAGGGACACTGTTCCCCGCACATTCCGTCCCTATAAACATCAAAATGTATGTACCTGCCCGGCCACCAGAAGTAGCAGTAGAACAGCGTCGTTCCCCACAGGTTGGGTCGAAAGTCCCATGCAAAGTAGTCAAGATATCCTAACTCATGAACACCAAGATCATCATCTCCCGATTTGCAATGAAGGCTCATGTTCAATCCGGGTCCCAGTTCGTTTGTAATCCGTTCGTGTACATGGACTCGCCAAGCTTCAGTAGAGAAGAAGAAGAGCAGCACTAGCAGCAGTATGTGATTGATCATGAATGAACCCATACAGCTTGTTTTAGGTAATTTTCTGCACGTTTAGGATCGATTTTGGAAATCTTTATGTCTGCCTCCTGCTCTTTTTTATAGGTTATATTTCAACTAATTAAGCCCTCACGATTCACGAAATCAGATTTCGTTGATAAGGTGTAGGCATACGTACGTACGTAGTAGGTGCATCAAGGTTAGCCAACACAATATGCATGCTTCACCATTTCTGAATGAGATTTTGATCCACAGTTTTACTTGCTTTTGTCAAAAATTGTAAGAATTTGTGCTGCCACTTTATCTGTATTAACTTGTTACCAATGTCAGTCAACATGTAACTCTAAAATTAAACTTTTGGAAAAAAGTTACATCTGACTTTCAAAATCGAATGTAACTGTTAATGTAATCCAGGGATGTTACCCGTAGTGTTACCTCTGGTATTTTGTGCTACCCTGGATGTTACCCTGGCAGTCAAGTGCTGCCCAAAGGAAAAATAATAATTTCATATTTCTTTCTTATAATCTTTTATGTACTAATGTACTAAT